>CM051034.1:29191029-29488529 GCA_027627225.1 Congeria kusceri
TGTAGCAACGCACTTAGGTGTCAACCCAACTTCGGTGTTAAACAACAAAGTGCGTTACGTACTATGGTGTTGAACACCGAAGTGCGTTACCCTAGGTACTCACTATGGTGTCAACCAAACTTAGGTGTTGAATACCATAGTGCGTTCGATGTTGGGTGTTAACTATAACAACAGTTACACCAAAGTGGTACATCATCATGATCATGATCATCATCATGAGCATCATGATCATAATCTTCATCATCGTCGTCGTAGCCGTCGTCATCATCATTATCATCATCATGATCATCATCATGATCATCATCAGAATCATCATCAGTATCATCATCAGTAGTATCATCATCATAACTACCGTCTTTTTACTTTCTGTTTTCTATCAAGTGCTTATTTGTTGAATGTTGTTTAAAGCAATTTGCATACAGTCAGTTCAAATACCTTATATACTGGGCCAAATTGCTCAACCGCCACTTTTGTATTGCGTATGCGTATATTTCAATCCATTATTAATATTTTTTTTCAAAATTTTTGTTTTGATGAGGCTGTCAATTTTCTTTTAATTGATATTAAAATTTGCAAGATAGGTTGGAAAAGCACTCGCGCGTGACCAATGAATGATGATGATGATTATGATCTTATGATGCTGATGATGATCTGATAATGAGGATGATCCTATAATGATGATGATGATGATGATGATGATGTGGTGATGATAGTTATGATGATAATGATGATGATGAGTTTGATATCGTCTGAAATTGTCAAAATGAGGATGTACAAAAAATTACCAAAGTGCGTTCCATTTAACCAATTATATGTACCACTGCAACGCACTTTGGTGTTGACCGGAAAGCGAACGCACTTTGGTCTAAAACACCGAAGTTGGGTACTATACTAACATAGCAATAATTATAAAATGCTTATAAGAATTGCAGTAAGTGGTATAAGATTACCGTGAAAAATAACAACAGCACAGCACGTAAATGACTATATATAAAATGATTAGGCCAAAATAATAAATTGTTGGTTTCCGCAAATATCTCCAAAAAATCTAGGGGGGGGGGGGGCTATTAAAAATAACTGTCTTTTTAAACTTTTGCTTTCTTCGCGGCAAATTCAACACACAGTTTAGGAATATTGGACTGCATGTAAAATGATTAAACGCCTTCCATTAACGAAATTGTATCTTTGCTAAAAATAAGGTCATAGAAAAAGACATTTCACAATATGGGTTTGAAATTTACTTTTTTAAATATGAATTACCGAAAAGCCGCATATAAGCGAAAACCGCCATTTATACCGAAAGTCAGAACAAGTTAATGATCGATAGGCAAAAAAACCCAAAACTTTTAGGGTCTTCGGAATAAATAGGTGTGTGTGTGTGTGGGGGGGGGGGGGGTCGTTTAAGCGGAAACACACAACTATTTTACGCCTTATCTTTGTCCTCAATGTCTTGTCATTCGTGTTTTGGATGACGACCAAACGCTCAGAAATCATGAGTTAGCGTACTTTGCCAGGGGCAAAATATATAGGCACAATAGGCAGAATCTACAAATTGACGCTGTAAGCGATAATTTGGGCCAAGATTGTTTATGCTCGTATGTGGCTACAAACAACTAACGTTAGCTAAACCCCGAATGTTTAAAATAATTGTAAAATAACCGTGTGTTTCATCAAATTTATTTCATATTGGCGTAATCAACTCGTTAAATAATGAAGTATCAACACAGCCAAGAAAGATCCCCTCACCTCCACCCCCCTCCTATTGTTTTAATGCATTTTTGGCATGTTTAAAGTTTTCATCTCTGGAAAGAATGTATTGTGCCTAAAGGAAGCTACGCCTTTGTTTGCGTAACCTACCCGGTATGCAAAGTAATTTTTCACAAAACATGTACACTAAACAAATATTCTAAAATACTGGGTTAATAAACAGGTACTTACGGGCAGAGTCCAGTATACGAATACTTTTTTCGGCTTCTCGACGCGTTCGACAGCCAAAGAAGAAGAATCTATTGCAAACGTGGCGGTGATGACTGAAGTTTGTCGCTTTTATATCCATCCCTGTATACATGCAGGCGTTGACTGTTGATTAGGATTAGTGTCGGACGTCCAATTATAGCCGACAATTAGTTAAAACAATATTTCTTCTGTCCGTAGTACAGGTCAGATATTAAATTATGAAACACAGTTATTGTGTCATACAGGAGTGTGGAAAATGTATACAGCCTCAGGTTTTAGAAAAACAATGTTTGCTGCCCTCCCTTTTTCAAGTCCTACATAATCAAGCTATGGTAAGACTTTAATCATTGTGTAAATGTCATATTGAAAAAAACGTAAATATTAATATGTTTGTTATTCTATAAATGTATCTTTTAAATAGAGATTGTTTTAGCTTACGGATATCAGATTTTGTCCACCAAGTTGACTTGGTGCATAGCAAGCAAGTGCCATTTTAAACTTACAACTACACATGTAACAGGGGGAAATGTTTAATCAATTTCATGAACTGTTATATATTGCCAAACTTATTTCTAAACGAAACAACAAATATTGTTTTTACTTGTATTATATATGGGTGGAGAAATACAGTGCAAAATAGCTTACAATTGTAAAGAAGTGTGGCTAATCACGTGATTGATTCAGTATCGATCAATCGTAGGTAGATCCCTGGGGGAGATTACCAGTCGTTAGGCAACGCGACAGGTCGAATCGAAAATGTATGCATGGTTCTTGTTACTCATTTAGATATGCGTTATGTCAAAGGTTATGACCTTAATCTTAGCTAAATTAATCATTACCTAATACAGTATGACCGGAAATAAAACAGCATCATTTGTTTTCTGTTTTTTTCGACATAATTGTTATTTTGAATATATACATTTAATTCTTCGGCACTTGGTCTTTAGACCGAAACCTTTCCTTCTGGACAGTAAACATGTCTGGGTGTAAATTTAAGGCAAACTGAAAAAAAAATCTAAAGCTTTATGAGCTACTTCTTCTTTTGTCATGATGTTTTCAAAAACTGTATGCTGTAGACATTTCTACAGGTATGGAAACGTAACGCCATTGTAAAATGTGTTATTCTTGTAAGAGCATATATGATCCAAACAGTACAACATTTTGGTAAATGATCGCTTGATAAAGCAACTTATAATCAGATCCATTCTTGCGTCTTCTAGACGACCAGAATTACTCACAGACAATACGGTATTGTACCTGTAATTTTAATTAATCAAATTGTCTGTAAAACTAAACGAAACAAGGTGATATCGTACAGTTTAACGAACATATTTCTGAAACAATATAGCAGGTCCAGTTTTAGAATAGCATACATATACAGATCAGTCATGTGTTAAATATACTTCCTAAGTACATATTTAGGACATAATTAATAATGTATATCTGTATTTATTAATTGTTGGTTATATCATTTTTTACGTTTCTACATGTAAATGCTTATAATTTACAGCTTCGTTAAAAGGGAATGCCAGTGAACATTGTTGCGTCTCATTCAGACACTCCTTTAATCGTATTTAGCAACTAACTGTTCAGAATTAATATCAAGCATCTTGTTTGACCTTTCGAACATCAGAAATTTTGTCGTAAACTAATTGTCGGTTAAAATTGGACGTCCGACACTAATCCTTTATTAATCACCAGTCGACGCAAACATGTTCACAGCGGAAACACTGCTCGTAAGTCAATATCTCAATATTTGTATTGTGTTTCATTGAATCTCTCTTAGGTTGTATTTGGTTGTATGAAACACTTATATTATAATTGCTTTCAGTTACACAGCTGATTGGCCATCAACAGCACCTGTATCCGACGGACCTAAACGCGACTTGAAAACGAATACACATTATATAACCCGTAATAAATATAACGCAGTCAGTGAGTTGTTGTCTTTTATTACTACCGTAGGTGTCCCCCCAACAACGCAAGACCACTCTAAAATAGAAGGGACTATGTCAACGAAAACATTGCTACCTATTGAACTTGAAGTACTATTATATGATAGAAATGAGCTATACTAAGCCATTTGCCTTCAATAAAAATAAAGATTATAATACACAATGAGATATTTGAAAAAAATCAAATACGCAAAAAAAAATTCAAAAAATTGAAAACCCTATTGGGCATTGAACTCACAACTTAGGAGCCGTACGAAGAAATGACAGTTGACAGCGCCTTATCCAATGCGCTATTCTGCTTGGTAATAAATCTTGTGTAAACTATGGTTATACAAAATACTCACAATTCTGACGTCAAATGGTTAACACGAAAAGGGCCAAATAAACACCACCCTTATTATAAATTGAGTTTTTAAAATCTCAGAACGCGTACACTATTTTCCCATTATGTATACTGTACCCTGTTTTAACCTTTACTATATGCCAGTATTCATATCTTAATTGAAGATATTTTTTTTAAAGAAATTGCCCCCTTGGGGCCCTTTTCCATGACATATCCCTTTAAATTTCAGTAAAAACAAATAGCTGGAAATTGCAGCTATAATTCAAAATTCGTCCCAACTTTCGATGCGACTCTAGATGTAAATTACGCAGGGTTGCCGGAACACACCATAATGCAGCTTCGGCGTGCAAGGACCTCATAAACTTCGAAATACACACATAAGTTCACTTAAACTTGGAATGCTGATGGCAAATCGATTTGGGGTTCGTATCAAATAAATGCTTTTATGTCATTCAATCCTTGACAACACGTTATGCAGTTATTGAGCAAGGTATTTTGTCGTCGAACAAGATTTTTTTTTAAAATCGCATTATTCGTAAAGAGAAGGACCTCCAATAACCCCATTCGCTTAAGGCACAAAAACGAGTTTAGTAATGTAGATTATGGCACATACTTCCCAAATATAGTAATAACGTGGTTTGTCACAACCGACCCTTCCGTCTATACAAGGCGTGTCGAGGGAAATCCGGGCTTAATGCATGTGCGTAAAGTGTCATCCCGGATTAGCCTGTGCAATCCGCACAGGTTTATTCATGACGGCACTTTCCGCTTTAATGGTATTTTTCTGTTTCAATGAAGTCTTTCTCAACATAAATCCACTGTAGGCGGCAAGTGTCGTCCTGGATTAGCCTGTGCGGACGCACATGCATTAAGTCCGGATTTCCCACGACACGCCTCATACATGTTATAGTCAGACCTACTAGCCTACATGTTAAAAGCAAAATGTACTTTAAAAAGAATGGTGGCATTTTAAACGTTTGTTTATATTTTGCATACATTTAGTGACAGTTGTTTTCACTATATCACATTTGAAGTTGTGTATTATGATTTCTTTATATATGCAATCATAAATAAAATAACATGCTTATAACATTATTTTCGAGTTTTATTATGATTTTAAAGGTAATGTTAATTTAATATATTTCAATCTATTTCGATTCTACATCGATATTACATCCACAAGACAAACCTTTTTGCTATTTTATCAGTAGATAGAAGTTGATATTAAATGTAAATTTTGGAATGTACTTATATATATTTTTCGCCTGATAACGCGCAGCTGCAAGTTTGTAATGCAACTTACATGTTATACACCGAGTTTGATATTAATTCGCAAAAAGAAATGAGGCATGTCGCGGAAATTCCAGACTTAATGCACGTGCGTAAAGTGCGTCCCGGATGAGCAGTTTCAGCCTACAGTGGATTTATGTTTAAAAGAGACTTCTTTATACCAGAATATACCATAAAAACGTACTGTCGTCCGGGTCCGCACAGACTGATCCGGGACGAAACTTTATGCACTTGCATTAAGCCCGGTTTTCCCACGAATTGCCTCAAATATGTTTGAAATGATAATTCTAGAATAACATACAAATATAGCCGATACGTTTAATTAAATGTGACACTTACAAAATAATTACATAAAACGGACATTATCGTTATGTAAAACTACATAGGAAGGACAATAAATATTAATATTCTCAAACCAGACACTGACATATCATGCTCTACACTCCTTTAATCGCTCATCGACAATAACTGTACATAATAACTATGCATCTCATTCGTACTCACGGACAGCAGAAATCTTGTTTGGAACTAATTGTCGGCTATAATTGGACGACCGACACTAATCCTAATCAACAGTCAACGCCTGCATGTATACAGGGATGGATATAAAAGCAGCTAATGTCAGTAATTAACGCCACGTTTGCAGTAGATTCTTCTTCAGCTGTCGAACGTTGCAGGAATCTGGGAAAAGACTTCATACACTGCACACTGTTCGTAAGTGCCTGTTTATGTTTTGCGTATTTATAAGATATTTGTTTATATTTTTGGTATTTTTCTGATATTTGTTTGTGTCGTTGTTTTGTGAAAGTTTAAGGCTTACACAGGTCTTTAACGCAGGTTTCTGATGACAAAGGTTTTGGTTGTCTCTAGTACGGACATCGGAATGGCAAAAGGGGCAGAGTTTGTTCCCTTTATCGTCTTGTACGGACATCGGAATGGCAAAGGGGACAGAGTTTGTTCCCTTTATTGTCTCGTACGGACATCGAAATGGCAAAGTGGACAGAGTTTGTCCCCTTTATTGTCTCGTACGGACATCGGAATGGCAAAGGGGACAGAGTTTGTCCCCTTATTGAGTAAACGTGCTGCGTTTGTGTTCTTTGTTTCAGCGTATACAACTTTTATAATTATAAAATAGCTTTGGCATTGTTGTATGATCTATTTGTCTTGAGCGGTAATTTATTTTTTACAGATATTGTCTTTATAAGTATTAGATCTATGTAGTTAATTTTATTAATTTTGAGCAATGCCTTTTCATAAAACAATTTTATTGTTATAAAATTACTGGGACTATGGTGTGTTGTTGGTGCAACAGTAGTAGCAAAAGCATGATGTGTTTGATTATTACTTAGAAAAAAAGGTAGTGAATTCTCTTTGAAATGATTTAGACATAAACAGGCTGATGTTGCTTTAATATGCTATGAATATTGATATTGCACGCCATTTTCTTTAAAAGCCATTTAACCAATTTTTACTTAGTACATATTATTTTATAGACTTGGAATGACACGGCTGCTATTTTCCTCCGTTGTTCTGGCGTCGGCGATGATTCTCGTCAGCTCCCAGTACGGGGGATACGGTGGTTGGGGCGGATCGGATGGTGGTGGTAGCGGGGGTTCCGGTGGTGGAAGTGGAGGTTCTGGAAGTGGCAGTGGCGGATGGGGAGGTTTGGGATCCCGGTGGGGAAGGTGGGGAGGAAGCGGCGGATGGGGTGGACCCGGTGGCGGAACCGGCGGTGGCGGCGGGCAGGGCGGCTGGGGAGGCGGCCATTACTAACGTGCTGATGTACGTATGTCACAAGATTTTAGTTATCATTCTGTTGTAGCCGTGCTTTGATTTCATATATAAATAGCGTCCGGCATAATTGTTTTGGCATGAGTTTTAGGAACCTATAAACTTTCATTTGAAAATTGAAATACTAACTATGCTCAATTTAAAGACATGCTAGTGCTTATTTCGGCATACGATTACAAGGAAGTGAATCATATACGTATGTATCATTTAGTTAATGCACAATTGATATTATGATTGAATTCATCAATTTACACGCATGCCTTTTTCAGCTTTCCGATGTTTATCTTTCATTCGGTAACACAAGGCTTCGACCGACCCAAATTTTGAATTGAACTATACACATATATTCGTTGGATGTATAATAAATATAATAAGCAATAAGCGTAGTGTGTTTTCTTAACCAGTACGCACGCATTAGTTCTACTTTGTATTTGTGAACACCATTTATAGGTGTACAAGAACGTGTTGTTCCGGAGTAGCCTGTGCGGACTGCGGTCCGCTCAAAACAACTACATGAGATGCATTCGTGCGAACAAACATGTCTCTGTCAACGTACAATTCATTTAACTGTGAGAAAAGCAACAACAAAAAACATGTCAATGGATATAAATTGTTTTTATTTCATTGTTTTAGTTTTAAGAAATGCAAATTCAGTAGATGATGTCATGCAATGCAATGCAAAGAATGTGGCATCTCGGGTTATCGTATGTTCTGCACCTGAAGTAAAAACACAACGAATTGTTATTACATGTTCTCCTTTTAATCGTCTCATTTCTTTTGGACTCATTTTTACGTAGGATTTAAATTGTCACGATGATAAGAACATATGAAAACACTGAAGTACCAACAATTAAAGAGGTTAAAACAATACTTTATAATAAATTGTAGACAATTAGGCAACCAATTAAGCATACACTAAATATGAAACAGGTATGTTTGCATTCGAGTACAAACAAAAATAAATCCTTATGTGAAAAGGTTAAAACAATACTTTATTATAACAATCTACACAATAACACTAAATAAGCATACACCAAATATGAAGCAGTTATGCTTGCATTCGAAAATAAATAAATAAATAAATAAATAAATAAATAAATAAATAAAAATTAATAACTTCATTATAGTATAGAAACATATACATATATTTGTACATGTATATAAATAAATAACATGTGTGCAGAAAAGACTTACCTCATTAATATCCATAGTTGTAGCCGCCGCGTCCCCAGTTTCCCCTGCCTCCCCAGCTTCCTTGTCCCCAGCCACCTCGGCCCCACCCGGCAATGCCTCCAATGCCGCCCCAGCCTCCTATGGCACCTACGCCTCCGATGCCCCCAAGGCCGCCCCACCCTGAACCTCCCCAGCTGTCTCCGCCCCTGTACTGGGCCTCGGTCACGTGACTGGCGACAAAGAGGACCAACGCCAGCATCATACAGGCAACGAGTGTGCGACTCATATTGTTGACGTACTGATGTACTGAAAAAGTTCATTGAAAAATCTGAAGCTAAATTATGAACATTATGCGAATGCCATTCACCAATTGTTATATCTATCGCTATATACAACATTCGATTAGCGACGTTTGACTCTTACCTTGGGAGTAAATGGCAGAGAAATCACTGGATGCAGACGGGTTTATTGTCCAGCTTTATATAAACGTTCATGTAAGGATAGCTTGTCTATGAACGTCCCAGTGGTCAGCGGTCATTAAAATAGTTTACGTTTATACTACGTTGTCTACGCTTTGTAGTCAGTTAGAGTACGTCACGAAAGAAAATGACCAATAATTTTACTGACACTAGCGGTGTGTTTATGTTTAACAACTGAAATAGCCAGATCATACTGATCATACTATGGCTATTGTTGTTGTTATGTATACAATTATTATTGTGCTATCACGGTTTTTCTAAGCATTCCAACCATTGACCACAATGATCTTGTTGTATAACATGGCAGACATGGCCATTTATTATTAAGAGTTTCCTGTTAGATATTGTGAAAAAAACTTACACTGACCATTCAAACGTTGAGGAAATTAATTTCACGTCCGCTTGTTTCATTTCCTTGTTTTAAGGTACCACGCATGCTCAATATGTGCTTTTAGCGTGTATTGACCCTGGTCAGGCCCCTGCCGTTCATAATAACACTGATTGGACGTTTACCTGGACAGTTATTTGACGAATGTAAAGAAAGTTAAAAAATAGCATCAAGGTAATGATACGGGTTTTTGTGTCTGTAAATGTTTTATTTGCGATGGGATTGAGACCTCAAAACAATCGCGAAAAGTACATTTGTCACAGTGATTTAACTAACCGGTTAATTTACTATCTGTGACATTTATTAAACATTGAATGATTAAATTGATAAAATTAGTTCGAATTTTATATTTGCTTACCGACAAAAGCAATGGCGTATTGTTAAAACACGCCGTACTGTTTGTGTGGAATATGTGTCCTAACAGTAAACAACAGTGATGTTTAAAGAGGGGTTGGGGTAATTGTGACACTTATTGTAGAGAAGTATTAAACTAAATATAAAACTGTATTGTACATGTCTGTATTAAGGAGGTGCATCTAATGTAATGCATGACCATGGAAACCAGCAAGAAAAATAAACTGCCACTTTCGTGACGTGGAGGCCTCTGTAGTGCTTGGCCTAACTATTGGGCTTGCCATTTAGCGATGCATTTAGAGTGTCCGCCTCCCACGCTGGAGACCCGGGTTTGATACCACGCAGGCGCTCATGGGGTCTCCACTTTGCTGCGAACTCTTCTATTACAACCAGCTCAAAGTCGTATGAACACATCGACAACGAGCGGTTTGTAATGTAGATAATACCGGGTTACCGAATGTACCACACAACGACCCTGACGGCGTTACGTTAGGTGAAAGTGTCTCCTTTCTGAAACACATGACTCCGTACTAGCTAACAATTATTAATAAAATAATAACATAAATTATTCTGATTTCGATTGGCTACGTCGTATCTGAGTCACGAGAGTGACCGCGTCGACAAAAACATGCCCTGTAAGTCACTGTCATTTGATTTATGGTGACCGATTAATGACCGAATATATGATTTATTGCTAATTGATTTTGCTCGGGAGACGAGTATATAAGTGGAAAAATACACGTATTGTTTAAAAATCAATGAAAACTCTTTCTACAACTACTGGTGAGTACCAACATTTTGTTCTTACAGAACTTTTACTTATCATTTGCAATGAAGTTGATTGCAAATAATACAGTAATGTTCATTTATATACATGTTTGAGTACATAAGCACATGTCGGCATTTTAATTGTAATTCCGAGATATGTTTCACTGAGTGTATGTTCAGTTTTTCATATAAACTATTTTAAAACAAAGCACATGGAAGTGACAAAATGACATGAACTGAGATACAAATAATATGATTATTTTAATTTATGACTTTCTATATGTTTTAATATCGTATATAAACACTATGATTGTTTTAATTTATGCCACTCTATTTTTTTTAATATCGTATATAAATACTGTAAGCATCTTCGTTTATGCATTGTTCCTTTTTTGCCAAATGCATGCTACTGACCGTAAAAACGGCAGAAACATGTTACCTGGTTGTACAGATAAACGTTAATCATCATTTGATTATTAACTGATAATAATTATTGTTTATTAAATGATAATAATAATTAACATGCCATTAAAAGTATGTAATTCAGTAAGGCCATATCAATTTGATTCTATGTTTAGCGTCCTCGGGCTGGTAAATTTTCCGATGCCTGAACGAAAAAAACAACAATTATGACAATGTGTAAAATCGGAAAAGGTATTCAATATTTGAAAAAAAAAGACTTTAAGATGATCGTTTTACCAATATTTGTAAAAATCGTGTGCAACTAGTCAAATTACACAGTTAAAATACTGTATTAAAGTAGGTTCCCAACATGAAGATGATATATAACAGTTTTGCAAATAAACATTTACTTTAGCTCGGACTGCTGCATCAATGAGTTGTGAAAGAAAAATGTTTTTTATTGACTCGTTTTCTTTTCCAGCCTGGTTGGTAGGTTTTGAAAAATCATGGGGACGCTAAATATAGAATCAAATGTATGGTCTAATTCAGAGGTACATTTGAGTCGCACATGACTCATTCGTGTGACGAACAGTTTTATTGCTTTTCGGACGCCAATGAACGCGAATCACGTTAACGCTTCGCTACCGGAGTTTAGTTTAAAACTGTTAATTTCCGCATATTTATATTTAATCGTTTCTATTTCAAAGCGTTATTTACGTGGAATTTGTTTTTAACTTTTAGTATTGTTTTCCTTCATGTAAGTTTAGAATGTCATACGACATATGATATCGATTTTATGTGTGTTGCTTCTTATGCTCTTTCGTATGATGTTATCCTGATGCTTTTCACTTATTATGGTATCTTTATGCTTTCACACAAGATGTTATCTTTATGATTTTTTATGTTATTTTTTCTCTAATCATTATGTTATCGTTTTGCTTTTCACATATTATGCCATCGTTATGCTTTCTGATATTATGTTATCTATATGCTTTTCTAATATGATGTTATCTTTTTAGTATATACTTTTATATATTTTTTTACAGCAAGACTAAGCAAACGATGAACTCCAAACAGCTCACCTGCCTGGTGGTGGCAGCCGCGGTGCTCCTGGCGAGTGCTCCCGCAGCGGAAGCCCAGTACGGCGGCCACTGGGGCGGCGGTCTCGGAGCCCTCGGTGGGTGGGGAGGCGGGGGATACCCCGGCGGCTGGGGTGGCTGGGGAGGCCGAGGCTGCGGAGGATGGGGCGGACATGGATGTCACGGCGGATGGGGCAGTCGGAGGTGGGGGCATGGCGGTTGGGGTCACCACGGTGGCTGGGGCGGATATTGAATTCGGTGAAGTGGCAATTGAAGGTTAGTTTGATTTCTATTTATGTGAGTAATGTAATGTCTTAAATAAGGCCTAAGCTGTAAGCTGCTTTAAATGCGTTTTTTTAAATTTACGACCGACTAGAAACTGTTCTAATGTTCTAAAATAATTTTGACAAAAACAACAACACAAACGTATTAAAAAGTTAAACAACAGTCGATTGAAACTATACAATGATAGTGTTGTGTTTCTTAAACAAACTAAAGTTTACTTAGTATATAGCTTTTTTGAGCAAACAGTGCCTGAAACAATGAAATAATCAAGCATGTTATTCTGCATCGCACTTAAAAATAGTTCTTCAGATTGTTCACTATATGTGTTTTTCACAAAAACATCTGGGGTTTTAATCCGTCTTAAATGTGACATACAAATAATGCCCATTTATATTTAATGGCTGCAATTTATAAACTAAACCTTAAGCAATAAACACCATCTTACACTGCATGGGCCGAATGACGGAAACAAATGAAATTATTATGTATGTCTATTAAGTTTCCTTGATTGCCTGCGAAAGTAGATACTTATTTGGTGAAAGAACGACTGAAGTCGATTTTTACACGTGTGTAACTTTACATTTCTTTTGACACGTGTTATATTTCTCTTTTTTTTTCCAGAAAAGTGCTCCTTCCTCAACCATGATCTACCAAACATAAGCCGAACAATTTCATAATTTATTGATTTTCATGTACTTTTGTATAAAACATCGTAAACATGACAATAAAACAAGAATCGAAATGAGTTTGCAGTGATTGTGATTTTATATTTCTATGACAATTTTTGTACCTGCTTTGAAAACACCATTGTTTTTGTAGTTATTGTTCGCAATAAAAAAGGGTCGCAATACACGTACATGGACTAATGTTTTAAACATTGGATCCATGATCTTTCGAACGATTGTTATGTGTTATAAGTAATAGCGTATAAACAACTCAAACTCTCTGTATTTCAAGAGCTAAATTAGGCGCCATTATAATATATTTCAGTCTTTTCACTTTATGATTTTTGCATTAACAAATCGATGAGTCGGGCAAAATCTTCATTAAAGAGGGGCTGTACGATCTTTATACCTTTATTTCGAGTATCTTTCGTTGCACACTTATACTCGTAATAGCATCATTTGACATAAACCACGTCAACATCGACATTTTTTATTTATTTATCGAATACAAAGTTATGTCCATACAGGCCCGTTTATCCTGCAGCAACGGTTGCATTCGGTTTTGAATAAGGTTAGAAACCAGTAAATCCAATTCCCATAAGGTCCCATTATAAACCGGCAAACTTTCCAAGCATTGTTCTAGCATTTCCTTTATTTCTGATTGTGTAAGCCTGGTATCAATTTAAAGATCAACTTGTCCTCTTCCAAAATTTGCAATAAAAAAGATATGTCATGTTACTTCTAAGAAAATGCATCTCACTTGAAAGCAGGCACCGGTAGAAAACAGGGTTTCGGCAGTCATATTTCGACAAAAGCCCCATACCACAGTAAACACACCCTAAAAGTTCACCTTTCAAGTTAGCCTCCAATAAATGCACCAAAATGTTGCAGACACGCATAGGATAATAGAAATAACCACAAAAGGCATGTCTGAGATACCTAAATGGCTTTTATGCCAGAAGAGAAGAGGAACTCTTTAGTAATAGGCACTACTCTTGAATGGACCACCGAGGGATACACAATGATTTACTGGTATCTAACCTTAAAGAAAACTCAACATTTTGCTATCATGAAAAAAAACTCTTCTACATCATTATTAACCTACTTGTACCACAAATGCAAAATTTCAGGTCGATCCGCTAAGTAGAAATGCATTTGAGAATGACACATGATAAGCCATCTGGCTTGCGCTTCAGTACTTGGATTGTATGGGGAGCCTGAACTATAATTCGCACCTAAATCACATTAACCAGTCAAAATACCAGTTCATTTAGATATATTTTAATGCAATGGACAGTAATAAGGTATAAAAAGTGTAATATTCGCGTATAACATGAATCGATGTGCTGTGAGCTGCATAAGGCGAGTTTCCATACTTTTTTTCATTTTTTTAACCCGAAAAAACAGGTTTCGCTTTAAAAAGTGTAGATAACGTGTCAGTTACGATATTATTCACATTTATTTCCGTGAAAAGTAATAAACGCAATGAAATAATACAGTTACATTGTGATTTTATGTATAAGTGGACCCTAAAGGGCCGGTCCCTGGTTTTCTTAAAGGTTAGAAACCAGTAAATCCAATTCCCATAGGGTCCCATTATAAAACGGCAAACTTTTTCTAGCATTCCCTTTATTTCAGATTGTGCAAGCCTGGTATCAATTTAAAGATCAATCTGTCCTCTTCCAAAATTTGCAATAAAAAAGATATGTCATGTTACTTCTAAGAAAATGCATCTCACCTGAATGCAGGCACCGGTAGAAAACAGGGTTTCGGCAGTCATATTTCGACCTGGTTTTCTTAAAGGTTAGAAACCAGTAAAAGTTTTCTCAACATTTAATATCATTAAAAATATACATACTCACTTCCTTAAAATAAATGGATGGTTTTACACTATATTTTCGATAAAATCGTCCATCTTTATCCCCAAAGATGTAAGTCTCATTCAAAATACAATATATTTCGACCGTGTAACCAGTCTACATTTGACCTCAGGATGTCCAGAGGTCATATGATGACTGTTAACAAGGTAAACCTTGAACTGTGTGCGGAGCGGTTTGTTGGTGTTTGCTGATCAGCAGTGAACTGACATTACTAACAATTTTATAAAATATTTTAAAAGTTTCACTGAGATCGGACACTGAATACTGAAGATTAGCGTTTGTCTACTTTTAAGTGGAAACATTATAGTAATTACCACATTAACAGTAACCATACTGTGCCCCTACGTACTACAATGAAATGATAAACATTAGGTTAGAAACAATTAATGAATTGTTTCTCAGGCACTTTTTCCAAAAAATCAGGAGTGGGCGATTTTTTTTATTGAAGTATTTTTTTATTTTATTTTTTTCTCCTACTCTTCTATTGGCACTATGTAATAAAACAAGTTAATAAGTACATATTACAGCCAATTTTAGTTTTAATAACAACATAACCATAAAATTCTAAATATATATTTATTAATCACATAGATTTATTAATCGCAAACTGTCATTTATGCAAGCTAACGTAAAAAGACAATCAATTTGAATGTTCATAATTAACATAAGTGCCTTCAAATTGATATACCATCAGCATTAAAGAACTTTTATTTATAGAATTTAACTTTTCGTAATTCATATTTTTATAACTGTCAAAAATCGGAATTATTTTTGCAATAAATCGCCAATAATTTTTGGAAAGGAAAATCAAAACTTGTCAATGCAGCTGGCACTTTCGTTTGTTTCCGTGGGACTTATATTGACACAGATTTTCTTAAAAAAATATGGAATGCTATTACACAAGCAAAAGCATCTTCGAAACAAAAGTTAACATTAACAAATAGACGATAGTTATAAAGGTTCCCAATCGAATATGACTTTTTAAAAATAATTTTTCAAAGTATTTCACAATGTGTGTATATCCGATTTATAAAATTAAATCAGACAGGAAAAAAGTTACTGGAAATACTGAAATCTCCACCGGGTTACTCTTCTTCCGCTATGTTTAAATACGGATTCGTTTAATTTTAAGCCGCTGTAAATGGGATCTGATTCAATACATTGTAATTTTAGTAATAGTTCTTATGAACGTTTATGGTGTTTATTCTTCTGAAATTTTGTTTCTTATATACGAAAGGCTTGTTCAAAACCACTTGGTACGAACGGAATATACTATAATGTTCATGCTTCTTGACTCCAGAGTCATCATCAGTTATCGCATACAGAAATTAGACGATAGCAAGTTACCAAAATGTTATTAATTCAAAGATTTCAATGCGTAGTTTTCTGTATTTTGTTCGGTTACACGCCCATTGGAAACACTTTCTGCAAAGTTTTATTTTTATTAACATTTTTCTGGACTGCTCCTTTAAAATCCGGGCGCGATCGTCAAACAATAGTTAATAAAAAAATCGTGGCGGGGCATAAAAACGTTGCGGCGCTGCCTGAGAAACAAATCATTATTTTTTTTAGCCTTAGATATACTGTATCTATATATACATGATAATGCAATGCATGTTTTAACATTAACGTTCATGTATACATGTACATGGTTTGTCAGTGTTATAACAATTCTATAAGACTGTTTGCGTTTTTAACCTGGTTTTGAGAAGAATGTATACTTAAGAAATTAGAAGTGTAAACATTATTTGATTTACAACTTGAATGCTTATAATGAAAGCGTGACAGCGAACACATGACATACGGATTGACATAAGGGAGACAGCTGTGTTTAAAAGGCTAACGCCTACTATTTCCGAGTTGTGCATCTTGTTGATTTACAAATATCTCTGAAAAACGTAAATCAGAGACCGTTGTAATTACATCTGAGGGGTGCCTTGGGAAAACCGGGCTTAATGCATGAGCGTAAAGTGTCGTCCCGGATTAGCCTGTGCAGTCCGCACATTAATTTTCGAACACGTTACTGTACAGACGGACATACCCGGTTAAATGAATGTATATAAGGGGGAACATAACAGTGATTATAGAACGATATACCATATTTACCTAATGTATTGGGGCACCCTAAATATCGGGACACCCCTATGTTTTGGAAAAATAATTATTTGTTGCACCCTTTATACTGGGACTTTTTTGAACGTTCAATCGTTTCGTGTGCCTAATATTGGGACACCAAAATATCATCTTATGTGTTTTGTTACTGGAAAAACATGCCATACCCTGCTGATACGCTGGTTGCATAGCGACTTGTGACACGGTCTATCGCGACTGCTTATCTAGAAACACTATCGGGGGCCCGTTCAATTGACACATGGGGTAAAATGTAAACCCTACTGGAGCATAGTCTTCTCAAATAAGCTTCTTAATTAATTACCATTAAGTCCCCAGCAACTAACTAATTGATGTTATAAACGTATAAGACTACTAGAAAACATTCATTCTAAAGTCCTTTAATTATTGTTTATTAGCTTTATTTAACATCTCAAGATTATATATACAGTTTTTATTTTATTATAATATAAAAATGTGTACAATACATAATGCATTTATATCCAAAATAGACTGTATCATATATTTCCCCAAATTTTGGGACACAATTTTGGGAAATAATTTTTGTGTTCCTAACTTTTGGGACAATAACCAAATAATATTTGGTGTCCCAATACTTAGGTTCATTACGGTAACCAATTTTTATAATCTCTATCTTTTAAAGCATAACCATCTCAAACATTTCACCATGGAATAACTTAGCTAGAGCAGTAAAACTGACGTACATGACCCTTTTGCCGGTATAACTGGATAACAGTAATTATGGATATGTGGATATGTGCATTCTCGCGGTATTTAACATTTATACACATATTTTGAGCAAAAGAAACTAACCAAACATTTTATTTCTGTATTATGCAATTAACCGAACCTTTTTTACGAAAATAAGAACTGAAAGTTTGTCTACAAGTAAATTATTCGCTCCTGAGTTATTGTATTTTTCAATGCACCATCGGCAATCTCGCATTAAATGTTTTGTTTTGAAATAAGTTTGCTGATAGTGTATACACAAACACAAATAAACAAAAAATGGTGGATAGTAACATTTTATAAATATTACAAAACAAAATTCGAGTCTTCCTTCATGTTAACGTAAGCAGACAAAGGTGTACAAATTGAACCTCTAATGTACAATGGTGGCTGCAAGCTGATAGGACAGTGATAAAGATTTATGATTTTAAATCATATAACTTGATTGCTTCCAATTGAAATCATTTATAACTTAAAGAAAATTAAAAAAATGATGATCACAATTAAGCATGAAAAAAAATAAAAGATAAAAAAATAAACGATTAGAGATACCGCGAGCATACAGATGCCGACTATAATAACCTAATTAATTTATTTCAACAGCACACAATAAACTCCATTTTGTATTGAACTTTGATCATACGCAAATCTTACTATATATTACACACACGACATAGA
Organism: Congeria kusceri; assembly: GCA_027627225.1. Classification (NCBI taxonomy): domain Eukaryota; kingdom Metazoa; phylum Mollusca; class Bivalvia; order Myida; family Dreissenidae; genus Congeria; species Congeria kusceri. Next base: position 29,209,375 of record CM051034.1, read on the forward strand.
TTTGAAAATAAATACCAGTACTGTAACGAAGTTGTTTACATAAGACATTAGTTTCTGGCGGACGTCCGTCGGGAGAAGAACTGCCGATTCCGTTTCTTCCATCGCCAACAGCCCTCCCACCAGCTTCTCCGCCGTTTCCCCCACTGCGAGATGCATCTTGGTCACCACATTGCCTTCCATCGTCTCTCCATCCATCACCTACCAGGCCGCCGTCTCGACCCATATCTCCGCCTACTCGGCTGCCATATCGACGCATATCTCCACCTACTCGGCTGCCGTCTCGACACATATCTCCACCTACTCGGCTACCGTCTCGACGCGTATCTCCGCCTACTCAGCTGCCGTCTCGACGCATATCTCCGCCTACTCGGCCGCCGTCTTGACGCATATCTCCACCTACTCGGCTGCTGTCTGGACCCATATATCCGCCTACTCGGCAGCCGTCTTGACCAATATCTCCACCTACTCGGCTGCCATATCGACGCATATCTCCACCTACTCGGCTGCCGTCTCGACCCATATCTCCGCCTACTCGGCCGCCGTCTTGACGCATATCTCCACCTACACAGCTGCCGTCTCGACCCATATCTCCGCCTACTCGGCCGCCGTCTTGACGCATATCTCCACCTACTCGGCTGCCGTCTTGACCCATATCTCCACCTACTCGGCCGCCGTCTCGACCCATATCTCCGCCTACTCGGCTGCCATATCGAGGCATATCTCCACCTACTCGGCTGCCGTGTCGACCCATATCTCCGCCTACTCGGCTGCCATATCGACGCATATCTCCACCTACTCGGCTGCCGTCTGGACCCATGTCTCCGCCTACTCGGCCGCCGTCTTGACCAATATCTCTGCCTACTCGGCCGTAAATAAGTAAAGAAATTCTCATACCATCTGAAATATTATTGAAAACTCACAACTGTTGCTTCAACTGCTGGTGAGTACCAACATTTTCCTTCTTGCAGATGTTTTCTCAGTATTTGTAATGGGGTTGAAGCCAAATAATAAAGTTATTATCGTATGTGATACATGTTAGAACCTCACAAGTACATAAGCATGTATATTCTGAAACATGTTTATGTCTCAGCTGCAGCTAACAACTTGTAACGCAGGTTTCAGATAATATCTTGTTCAGACATATGGCTTTCACTGGATTCGAATAAATGGCACTTCAAGACTTGAACAATTTACGAATTCAGCTATTGTAAAAAAATACGGTTTTGAAACAAATCATATGAAGGTGACAAAAAACAGAATTAAATCAGAAAACCAAAACAAAAGCATACGCATGGCGAAGGGAGAACTATTTGTGACTTAACAAACCAGTTCGGCATTTTACAGCAAATGTTCATATTAACTTTTCTATTTTAAATATAATTTGTAGTTTTGTTATTTGCTTATTTTTATTTTAGATGTCTCTTGTAAGAACGTATTTTATACACACTTTAAAGAGTAGCCGTGTTGACATCGTTACTTTATTTTTAAATTGTATTATCTATTTCCCGTAGTAACGGAAGAAACATGGTTGTACAGTACCATCATTTGACTGTGCAACGATAATACCCATTGTTTATTAAATGATAATACTAGTTTATATGCCATTAAAGTATGTAATTACGTTCAAAGGTACATTTCAAATAAATTATTCATTAGGGTATCGGACACATGCCCTCCCGGACATATGCCCTCCTGATAATCTTAAGTCAGGCGGACATATGCCCTCCTGGACATTTGCCACCCGGACATATGCCCTCCCGTTAATACGCCATCCGGACACTGGCCCTCCTGCTATATTTAAAATATGTTATAAATCCTACAAACTACGCTTTACCTTTTAAAAACAGTGCTAAAATTAGCACAAGGATGTGACATGATTAATTAATGTGGAAATGCGGAGTACTTAATTAATTACTTGATGTTGTTGTACTCATATGGTCTAAGTAATGACATTTCTTTCTAAAAAGCAAGACACCAAAAACGACAATACGATGGGAATAATATGTAAGTTGTATTAATTCATGCGTTGTATATGCGTCATTAATTTTCAGACCGAAATTTGATGTTTTCACAAGTTATAAAAGGTTGCATGTTTCTGCATTTTATTGTTTGCGTGATTTTTATATTTAAAGTTAGTGAAATGAGGCAGATCGAAATAAATGAAGTATACATTATTTAGGTGTCTTACATTTAATCTTACATGTATAATCAGGTTGTTTTATTTTGAATCAAATTGATATAGACGACCGAATATTTCTATCGATTTTTTTAACAAAAATTCAATTTTTGCTGGCGCATATTTTAAACTTAGTATGAAGGCCAGGTGATTCTATTGTGTGCACCGGAATTCACTCCCATATGGACATCGACGATATGAAAATAATATAAATATGCGGAAATTTACAGTTCAAATAAATTAAACGCCGGAAGCGAAGCGTTAACTTGATTCGCGTTCATTGGCGTCCGAAAAGCAATAACAAATGAGTCATGTGTAATTTAATAATGTGGACACATGCCCTCCTTGACATTTGCCCTCACGATAATTTTTATTCAGGCGGGCAGATGCCCTCCCGTAAATTTCCGCATATTTATATTCAATCGTTTTTGTTTATATTTCAAAGCGTTATTAACGTGGAAATGTTTAAATTGTTTTAAAATTTTAGTATAGTTTTCCTTCATGTTATTTTATAATGTCATACAACATATATTATCGATTTTATTTTTGTTGCTTCTTTTGTTTTTCATGATATGTTATTCGTATGCTTTTCACAAGTTAAGTTATCTGCGTGACTTTCTCATATTATTTAATCTTAATGCTTTTCACATATACTATTATATTTATGCTTTCACACACGATGTTATCTTAGGAATTTTTATGTTATATTTTTTCATATCATGTAATCGTTTTGCTTTTCACATATTATGTCATCTTTGTACTTTCTGATACGTTATTTTAACTTTATTCATTTCTCATGTATTTTAATGTTTTCAGTATATACTTATATACTTTTTATTACAGTAAGACTTAGCAAACGATGAACTCCAAACTGCTTATCTGCTTATCTGCCTGGTGGTGGCAGCTGCCGTGCTCCTGGCGACTGCTCCCGCAGTGGAAGCCCAGGACGGCGGTAACAGGGGCGGTTTGTTTGGTCGCAGCTACGGCTACAGCGGATATGGAATTTGGTGAAATCGATGGTTGGTATGATTTTGTTTTTCAGTGATAAATGTAACGACTAAGATGCTAAATTATAAGCTGTTAATTTTTTTTTCTCATTTCTTGGCCGACTCGAAAAAGTTCTTCCTTTCCAAAATAATTTGAATGAAAATAAAGTAAACGTATTAAATAGTTAAACAATATTCGACTGATACTTTGTACGGTTACATTTTTCACTTTAAAAGAAACTCAAACTATTTTAGCAGTTTGGCTTTTGAGAGCAAACCAGTGTTTCAAATAATAAAAGAATGAAACATGTTTCTTTCTGAATCGCATCTGAAATAGTTGTTTAGATTTTTTCTGAATGTGATCTGTTGTACAAGTTCATGTGCTGTTGTAAAATAAAAAATGAAAATACCAAAAGAAAAACGAAACCGGACGTCGATGTGGTAAACAAACTGGCTTCAAACTGGAAAGCGAGGGTGACGAAATTCAGGCATTGGAGCGAAACGTTTTGCTAGCTCGCATATTACTAAATATTAGAAAGAATGATGGCAGTGATTTGTTTCATTGACTTGCGTTGAATGTATGCAATAAAACGGTTAAAACACGGTTATGGTAAGCCCTTCGGCCGTCTCGGCGCACATTCGGAAGTATAATAATGCTGAAGGTGTGCCGATACGGCCCAAAAGGAGCACCATAGCCGTGTATTAACCTTTATTTACTACGTACGACAATAACATGACAAACATTAGTTATACTCATAGTATCTATATATAGATTATAATTATTATGTATGTTTAACATTAACATTGGAGTACCTGCATACATTTTGACACTGGCTTTGACTAGAATATATGCTTAAGAAATAACAGTTGTAAATACTTTTGATTTGCTACTTTAAGCTATAAAATGTAATGCATTGTAATGAAAGCGTGACTGATAGCGCATGGCAGACTAATTGACATAAGGGAGACAACTGTGTTTAAAAGGCTGTTCCTATTACAGAGTTGTGCCTCTTGTTGTTACAAGCATCTATAAAAAACGTATATAAGAGACCATTGTAATTACGTTTGAAGCGTGTCGTGGGAAAGCCGGGCTAAATGCATTTGCGTGAAGTGTGGTCCCGGATTAGCCTGTGCAGTCCGCACAGGCTAATGCGGGACCACACTTTCCGCCTAGAGTGGATTTATGTTTAAAAGAGACTTCTTTGAAACAGAAAACACAATAAAAGCGGAAAGTGTCGTCCTGGAAAAGCCTCTGCGGACTGCACAAGATGATCTGGGACGACACTTTACGTACATGCATAAAGCCCGGCTTTCCCACGCCTCATTACTTTTTGCCGATATAGCGAGATAATAGTAATTATGGACACGTGGACAAGTAACAATAAAAAGGATCTTGATTTAATTTATTCATTATGTAACACTACTTCAAGATATGAGCTAACATGTTTATATTAGTATATATACATAATGAAAACGAATGTTGAGCTCAAACTAAAACTTATAACGTGCAACATCAATACTGTTACACAGATTTTGAAATGAACAACAAGTAAGTGCTTCATACTTAGCCAGTCATAAAATATAGTATTTATTATAATTGCACACTATCAAATGTTTTGTGTTGCACTCTTACGTCATATGTAAAGTATGGAACAAATTTGATTCTGTAAGACATTAGTTTCTATTTCCTTGACCGGAACTTCCGTCGCGAGCTGAACTGTCACTTCCGCTTCCTTCCTCGCCAGCAGCCCTGCCTTCGTTCTGTCCGACGCTTCCCCCACCGCGAGATGCACCTCGTCCTCAATCGCCGCCGCCTCTAACACCATCGCCACCACGCCTGCCGCCGTCTCTCCAACCTCCACTTGCTCGACCACCGTCTCGACCCATATCTCCGCCTACTCGGCCACCGTCTCGACCAGTATCGCCACCTACTAGACCACCGTCTCGACCCATATCGCCACCTACTCGACCACCGTCTCGACCCATATCTCCACCACCTCTACCACCGCCCCTTCCAGTATCCCCGACACCTCCACCTCCGCCTCGTCCCGCTTCGTTGCCGCTACGGCTGCCTCCATCTCGTCTGCCATCACCACCACGTCCACGGCCATCACCAGAACCGCTTCGACCACAATTCCTTTGTGCGTCGGCTACGAGGAAAGCAGCAACCAGGACCACGCTGGCAATTAGCACGGTTTTCATGTTACACCTAGAAAATGCCATTTACATTATAAGTAATGCAAAACCACTGTATTTATAACTAAGCGAGTAGGGACATTCTTCAAAACCCATGACTGGTAATGGTACGACTACAATTAGTTAACCGGTATTTACATAATAAAACACACACGCCGTTTTTAAAGGAAACTCTAGTATGAATAAAGCGCCCCTGCTATATCACTGTGTGATAAAATTGTTCTCATTACATTAATAATTGGTATATCATATACATGCATTTGTTTTCATTGGCGTCTATAAGAAATTCCATTGCGAAAGGAAAATGCGAAAGGAAAATAGCACCTTTTTGAATAACCGACAAACAAAGACAAAGCAACAAAAACTAAACGAATGTGTAATGCGAGGATTATATCAGAGAAAATGACCATACTGAGCGTACGCATAATCGTTAATAGTTTCTTTATTTTAACACAAACTCTATTACTGTTACTATGCACGTTCAAAACGACTGAGGAAACACATGGTCTTACCTTGCAAATCACCGTCTGAACTGAAAAACCTAGGTGAGAGTTTTTGGAAATGAAGGAGCGGTTTCAGCCATTTATATATCCTTCCCAGCCTGTCAAAGCTGTCATAAGGTCTGAGCGTGACTATCGTCAAATATCCCGTGGTTTGAAGAAATGAGTTCGTTATTTTGCATGTGATATAGGCACGTAACATACAATAACAGTCATATAGGCCGCAAACACATGACTGTCTAGAAACGAGAACAACATAAATTATTTCACACAAGGAGTACGTGTCTTTGCTAATAATGTTCATTACATTTAAGGCAGAAGGCGACAGTCTAGGAAGATGATTGCATTTTTGTTGATGAATAAAATCACAATGTTAAATAGGTACCACATACTTACACTGGATAGACAGACAGACAGACAGACACAGACAGACAGACAGACAGACAGACAGACAGATAGATAGATTTATTGTTGTTAAAACACACAAGCTTACAACACGGCAAATTCTGTTATTGATACAATGGTATAAATAACGAGTGATTCTCAAAACTATCAAAAGATGATTACCCAAACATTATTTATAGCTGAACAAGTTCATAACATTGTATGATTCCGTATATTCGGATTGCTTGTCTTTTTTTGTGACATTTTCACTCCAGTTCGTATACAAATTATTACCCAAACATTTTTGATAGCGGAACAAGTTCATAACATGTCATGATCCCGTATATTCGTATTGCTTGTATTTTTGTGGCATTTTCACTCTTGTTCGTATACAGATAATTACCCAAACATTGTTAATAGCTGAACAAAATCCTTACATTTCATATACTAGTACCCGTTTTTACGGATTTGTCCCTGCACATTCGTGCTGTTGCAAACGATTCTATATTCTGGAAAAAATTCTACAAATTTGGACGCAGGATTTTTTTTCCATTACATATATATTGGACACACACACACACAAAATATCAAATATAGTAAAAAATCAACTAAACCCTTTAAAATATTCATGTTCTAATGTAAATTTCAACATATACACATAGAATCCTACAGATAATTTTCACTTTTGCTTCGCCTTCTAGTATCATATTTTGTCTTTCATGTCACATTATCTTTTACTTGACGAACATTCACACTATTTCGGTGCATTAATAAACAGCCACAAAACACGAAGTGTAGAATAACGCGTGCATTTTATCGCATAATACGTTTTTGGAGGCAATAAAGAACGACACAAATACGTGTGACTTTAATGCAACGGTACTGTATTAATCATTATAAATGGTGTGTTCTAGAATATCATACAGGGGAACGTCATCATAATTAAGAAATAGAAGACCCCACTGGGGGCCCTATGTTAATATAGTGACCAGCCAGGCAGCCTCACACTGTATATGGACCGATGACGACGGCTGAGGTCCAAATACATTTTTTGGCTTCCTGGCTGGTCACTAAAATGTCATTGGGCCCAAAGTGCGGTTTTCTATTTCTTATATTGTACCGATTTTTTTTCATCCTGTGTATCAACCTGTGTACAATCAACGATTTTAACAGTACAACACCTGAAGAAAATGGTTGAACTCTTAAAGAAAGTAGTCATCCAGAACATCTAAAAACTTTGAAACATTAATTTTTAAGAAATAACGATAGCAAAATCGTGACGAATAAATCATTTCTGCAGTATGTAGCGCAATAAACAACATCTTTTCTAAAATATTTTATAATAACTTCTATATCAAACGTTGATGTTTTGTTAAAATGGTTTTAGTTTGCGCTTGTTAACATTCTATTTTCACAGACTTATCAATAACGATGACGTCACATTAGTTCTTTGGTTTATCAATGAAGCTGACGTCATTCGTCAAACACGTTTAACCCGAGTGGTCCAGAAACTGAAAATATAGTTACCGGTCCATTTACTCTTGAGTGTCTCTATCGCTTTTTACTAACCGAAAACGGTCATGTAGATAAAGAAGGACATGTTTATGTGAGGTATAATATATAAGTATATAAATTGACGGAACTAGTTCACGTCATAGTGTGCGGTCATTATTATTTGGAGGAAGGTTTGTTTAAATCGATTTGGCTGTTATTTAATTGTTCTATATAAGTAAGTATAATTTAACGATATTAATGTAGGAAAGGTATATACAAACTAAATCAATTTAAACACGCTATCAATGAAGACAAAACTTATCCATATATTTCCAACAGAAAACAGAAAAAAAGTATAACTGCAAAATTCGGCGGATATTAAAAATGATATTGTCGTGTTTTGCATAGCAAAAGTGGTAGGCTTTAGGGCACATATAAGCTTTGTCGTCAGAAGAGATACTTGATTTTACGACAAACATGTACTTATGAAGTGATTTGAAGATCCATAATTAAGCATAGTATTGCAAGTTTATAAGTAGACGGCTCTTGTTATTAAAACAACTATAATATATCATTAATATACCCCGCTAATATCGTGGTAGAACCAACAAGACAGGTACATTGGTTCCAGCCCCTTAATATGCATATTGTCGATGTCACAGTCTCTAGAAAATAGGCTCAAACCTTGACTCTTTGATAAGAAACATTTCTCTAGAAATTTAATTATTAAAATAAAAATAAGATGAAGTTACCGTATAATGCACAAAAAGGTAAAGCAATGCATGCATATGCCATGTCTGCTCTAGCAAGTTTTCTTTCTTTTGACGATTTGTGCATTGCCCTTTCCACGTTATTTACATTAACAATTTGACGTGGTGATTACTGAATAATGCACGTACATGAGCCCATAATTTCCATTATTTGACAAGCAAAAATGTTATTATTGGAAAGACACTCGTTTAATGGTCAATACAATAGTGTGCTTACATACTACCAATATCTTTATACTAGTACGTGAATATCAATTGTAAAGATGACTAAACAATTACTTACACACCTGACTATGTTCATAAAAAGAACGAATCTAAACGGTATTTATCAACCTTACATTTTCCATGCAGTTGCCATTGTAAACTATATGATCTCAGTTACCAACACATTCTTACTAAGATAAGTCTCACATCTTTGTGTCGTAATGACGTGTGGACATTTTTTGAAAACAACCGAAGACAAATTTAATTAACATTGACAGCAAATTGCCATTAATGTCCATCATTTTCATTCGCGTTGTTTGAAGAGGGTTAAGCTAAACAAATAATAACAATTCGTTTATGATGGTATTTCTGTATTTGCAGCTAAATGTGAACAACGTGTACTTTAATAGTTATGTTGGTTATGTTGTAATGTTGGAATAGCACAGGGACTTGTCAATGTGTTGTCCGATATGAATCTATATTTTAGCGACATAACTACGAAGATTCTTAATGTTATTTTTAGCTTTAATAGAAAACTTTTGCCAATTGATATAAAGAAAGCATTTACCAAACATAGCACGTTTTTTTTTCAGTATTGTAAGTTGAGATCAAGTTCGAGTGAAAATGTTCGTACGCAGATAACCAGGCCTCAAAAGATAAACTAAACGATTCAGACCATCATTGTTTATTTTTATTTACACTCAAACTGATGTCCGCCTTATAACCACGGTGTATAAACCAACTGTATTTGATCCGGATGTTGCGATGCGATTTCAATCATCGATTAAGTACTTACAGGGTGTACAATAATATGAAAAAACTACAACTATATTCAAAAACGTAATGGCAAGTTGACACATATTTATTTTCACAATTAATTTTGCAGTAAAATACCAATTTGAAAGTATTTAATACATGCAATTTATATTTCAATGTAATACCTTTTATATTATGTACAATAAGCGAACTTGTACGATCACAATTTAAATGATATTAAAAAGTAGCCGGGTGTACATTTTTTTCAAACAAGTAATCGATATTCAATGATTTTAGGTAACATGAGTAAACATTTTAGAAGATATACGTGAACGAGAGGAAACATAAATACATACAACTTGCCAACAAGTTGCCAACAAGTTTCGAATAAATGCTAATTGTTTTTCAGATTATTGTACCAACCTGTATGTACTTATTTACTTTGCCATTGAAACCGCAGCGCAACATTTGGATCGGATACTGTGATAACTGTCTCTCTGCACAAACTAGTTGAAACTTAGGTTTGCAATGCGAAATTTACTTACATTTATATACGGGTTATTTGAGTCACTTGATACTGCCAAAGTATTTTTTGTTAGCAAAAATATCTTAAACTTTGAATCATCACTGCTGTGTTCAGATTTACGTTGTTATTTTCAGTAGGTTGATACCACGTACTGTTTAGCGCTTATTAAACGCGCAAACTGTTATTTTGCACAGCACCACACGCATGATATAACCAAAATGCTGGTCCCTCAAAATTAACATGCTTTACAGCACGTGAAAGTAAATACCACTCAAAACTTACGTTTGTGAAACACATTAAAACACCTATAATATTATAAAAGTAAGGTAAAGGAATGTTAAATATTTTGGTATTAAACTAATATTATCCTTCAATGTAAAAGAAGCAAATATATGGAGGACAAATTTTATTTATTAAACATGGATGAAAGTGACGCTGAAGGCGGTGTTTATTTTGTAAGGGCGATCAAACGAGAATGCAATCCTTGCATAAGAAAACAGGTATTAACTCCCGCAACAGTTGTCTGCAAACCGTGCAAAGAACTTTTGTGTGACCAATGCAGTCAATCCCATACGAGATACAAATCTGGCCATCATGTCATATAGAACATTCGAGACATGGACTCAGTCCCTGTGGCTGTGGACATGAAAGGCATGGACATGTGTCTGGAACACGGCAGGGAGATCGAGTATTTCTGCAAAGACGACTCAAAACTCATCTGCATTAGATGTGCTGGAACAGTTTCATTTTTCTAGTTGTTTGTAACCGCACATATTTCGGTTATATACATGCTGGTAAATGTCTCTAAGGGTTTTCATTCTCACGTTATTTTTCGTTACAATTCGAAGTTAATTTAGCAAATTACCTAGCAAAATGGTAGTCTTGGCCTCTCACATTGTAAGATTTTTAATGTTTTTTAATGTAATACTTTAATGTTGGTATTTTTCCTGCATCTTAACACACAGATGCATGAAGTAATTGATATGAGGCTTATTTTCTATAATGTTTCGTACTGAAAATTGTTCGTACCCCAAATCATTCTTTATATCTAGGTATATTAACTGCTGCACACGTGTCTGTATGCTTTAGAATTTGTTATTAATTTTAAAAAGCAAAACATTTAGTTGGTACATGTATTCAATCCGTATTGTAGCATGTTTTGTGCCTTTAGTTGAATATTTCCTTCAAAAATCACTAAGTTGCCAGGATGTTCATTTCATTATATTAGTTATTGCCTTTAAAGTTATAAATATTAAGTACGTTTAGAATATGTTTAAGCATTGGTTGAAATGATGTTATTAAAGGAGCATTGTCAATAATAAAATGTGAAAGTGTGTGAATATGTATTTTACATGCCAATATCTTAAATTAACATCTTCGTACATTTTGTTGTTAAGAAGACACATGTTACTTTATCGTTTTTGTTTTATATTATATTCCCTAATGTTTGGTATTTGTGTGTCTTTCCAGCTTCCTACCAATATTCAATCATCAGAATAAAGCGGTTAAACTTCATTATATTAGTTATTGCCTTTAAAGTTATAAATATTAAGTACGTTTAGAATATGTTTAAGCATTGGTTGAAATGATGTTATTAAAGAAGCATTGTCAATAATAAAAGGTGAAAGTGTGTGAATATGTATTTTACATGCCAATATCTTAAATTAACATCTTCGAACATTTTGTTGTTAAGAAGACACATGTTACTTTATCGTTTTTGTGTTATATCATATTCCCTAATGTTTGGTATTTGTGTGTCTTTCCAGCTTCCTACCAATATTCAATCATCAGAATAAAGCGGTTAAACTTGCAGCATCGTGCTTAGTGCTACATATAGTTAAGATGGCAGTACATCAAGCATCAAACATGCAACATCGATGATCTTGCCAAAATTTCTGAACAAGAGGAAACAAAGTTTCAAACATTGAAAACATGCATTCTTAAGCTGGAGCTAGAACTAAATATGTCTTAACAGAATGCAAATCATCAGTGACTGAAATAGAAAATATTCCAAACCAAGTGGATGCCATAATGGAAAATATTATAAAACGCCTTGTAACGCTGACGACGGAGGCAAACTCGTGAAGTCGAAAAGTTATGCAACAGGCAAACAGAATTATCTGAAATTCAGAAAAAAACAACGACACATTGTTCGTCGGCAATGTGAACAAGAGCCTTTTCTTTCTATTTCGGACTACGTCGTTTCGTTTTCTTGCAAATTGTTAAAATATGCACATTTCGCTGTTGCATGCTGGTAAGGAAGCTATACCAGGCATTACTGGTGCCAAACTTGGTGTACCAAGTACCCCTAAAAGACTGGCAAGTTTGACGGCGGTCGGCATCACCGTGCGTCGGCAATGTGGAAAAGATAATTTTCTGTGGTTTTGGACTTAGACGTTTTCCCGCAAATATATAAAAAAAACCCCCACATATTTCGTTGTTGCATGCTGCTAAGGAAACTTTACCTGGCGTTTATGGTGCCAAACATTTAGGGCCGCTTAGCCCTAAAAGACTGGCATGTTTGATGGTCGTCGGAATAGACGTTCGTCGGCAATGTGAAAAATAGCATTTTCCGTCGTTTTGGACTTTGCCGTTTTCACTAGAATTGTTAAAATATGTTAAATATGCTGGCAAGAAAGTTATACCCGGCGTTACTGGTGCCAAGCTTGGCGTACCGATTCCTCCTAAAAGACTGGCAAGTTTGACGGCGGTCGGCATCACCGTGCGTCGGCAATGTGGAAAAGAGCATTTTTTGTGGTTTTGGACTTAGACGGATTCCCGCAAATATACAAAATCCCCCACATATTTCGTTGTTGCATGCTGGTAAGGTAACTTTACCTGGCGTTCTTGGTGCAAAACATTTAGGGCCGCGTAGCACTAACAGACTGGCAAGTGTGAAGGTCGTCGGCATCACCCTTCTTCGGCAATGTGAAAAAGAGCATTTTCTTGCGCTTTGGACTTAGTCGTTTTCTCGCAAAATTACAAAAAACGCATATTTCGCTGGCGTTACTGGTGCCAAACTGGGCGGATCGAGTACCCCTAAAAGACTTGCAAGTTTGATGATAGTCGGTATCGCCGTTCGTCCGCAATGTGAAAAATAGCATTTGCTGTCGTTTTCGGACTTCGCTGTTTTCTTGGAAAATTGTTCGAATATGCACATTTCGCTGTTGCATGCTGGTTAGGAAGCTATACCAGGCATTACTGGTGCCAAACTTGGCGTAACGAATACCCCTAAAAGACTGGCAAGTTTGACGGTGTATGGGCATCGCCGTTCGCCGGTAATGTGGAAAAGAGCATTTTCTGTGGTTTTTTACTTAAACGTTTTCCCGCACATAGACAAAAAACACATATTTCGCTGTTGCATGCTGGAAAGGAAACTTTACCTGGCGTTCTAGGTGCGAAAGAATTAGGGCCACGTAGCCCTAACAGACTTGCAAGTGCGAAGGTCGTCGGCATCACCCTTCGTTGGCAATGTGGACAATAGCATTTTTTGCGTTTTGGACTTAGTCGTTTTCTCACAAATTTACAAAAACGCACATTTCGCTGTTGCATGTTGGTAAGGAAGCTATACCAGGCTCACTGATGCCAAACTGGGCGGACTGAGTACCATGAAAAGACTGGCAAGTTTGATGGTCGTCGACCTCCCTGTTCGTCGGCAATATGAAATAAAACATTTTCTGTCGTTTCCGGACTAAGCCGTTTTCATGCAAATTGTTAAAATATGCACATTTCGCTGTTGCATGCTCGTAAGCAGGCTATACCAGGTGTTACAAGTGCCAAACTGTGCGTACCGAGTACACCTAAAAGACTGGCAAGTTTGACGGTGGTCGGCATCACCGTTCGTCGGCAATGTTGGAAAGAGCATTTTCTGTGGTTTTGGACTTACACGTTTTCCCGCAAATTAACAACAAACACATATTTTGCTGTTGCATGCTGATAAGGAAACTTTACCTGGCGTTCATAGTGCCAAATTATTAGGGCATCGTAGCCCTAACATACTGGCAAGTGTGAAGGTCGTCGGCATCACCCTTCGCAGGCAATGTGGAAACGAGCATTTTCGTGCGTTTTGGACTTAGACGTTTTTCCGCAAATATACTAAGAAAGACATATTTCGCTAATGCATGCTGGTAAGGTAACTTTACCTGGCGTTCTTGGTGCAAAACATTTAGGGTCGCATAGCCCTAACAGTCTGGCAGGTGTGAAGGTCGTCGGCATCACCCTTCTTCGGCAATGTGGAAAAGAGCATCTCGTGCGTTTTGGACTTCGTTTTCTCGCAAATTTACAAAAAACGCATATTTCGCTGTTGCATGTTGGTAAGGAAGCTATACCAGGCGTTACTGGTGCCAAACTGGGCGGATCGAGTACCCCTAAAAGACTTGCAAGATTGATGGTCGTTGGCATAGCCGTTCGTAGGCAATGTAAAAAGAGCATTTACTGTCGTTTTCGGACTTCGCTGTTTTCTTGTAAATTGTTCGAATATGCACATTTCGCTGTTGCATGCGGGTTAGGAAGCTATACCAGGCATTACTGGTGCCAAACTTGGCGTAACGAGTACCCCTAAAAGACTGGCAAGTTTGACGGTGGTGGGCATCGCCGTTCGCCGGTAATGTGGAAAAGAGCATTTTCTGTGGTTTTTTACTTAAACGTTTTCCCGCACATAGACAAAAACACATATTTCGCTGTTGCATGCTGGTAAGGAAACTTTACCTGGCGTTCTCGGTGCGAAAGAATTAGGGCCGCGTAGCCCTAACAGACTTGCAAGTGTGAAGGTCGTCGGCATCACCCTTCGTTGGCAATGTGGACAATAGCATTTTTTGCGTTTTGGACTTAGTCGTTTTCTCACAAATTTACAAAAACGCACATTTCGCTGTTGCATGTTGGTAAGGAAGCTATACCAGGCTTACTGATGCCAAACTGGGCGGACTGAGTACCATGAAAAGACTGGCAAGTTTGATGGTCGTCGACCTCCCTGTTCGTCGACAATATGAAATAAAACATTTTCTGTCGTTTCCGGACTAAGCCGTTTTCATGCAAATTGTTAAAATATGCACATTTCGCTGTTGCATGCTCGTAAGCAGGCTATACCAGGTGTTACAAGTGCCAAACTGTGCGTACCGAGTACACCTAAAAGACTGGCAAGTTTGACGGTGGTCGGCATCACCGTTCGTCGGCAATGTTGGAAAGAGCATTTTCTGTGGTTTTGGACTTACACGTTTTCCCGCAAATTAACAACAAACACATATTTTGCTGTTGCATGCTGATAAGGAAACTTTACCTGGCGTTCATAGTGCCAAATTATTAGGGCATCGTAGCCCTAACATACTGGCAAGTGTGAAGGTCGTCGGCATCACCCTTCGCAGGCAATGTGGAAACGAGCATTTTCGTGCGTTTTGGACTTAGACGTTTTTCCGCAAATATACTAAGAAAGACATATTTCGCTAATGCATGCTGGTAAGGTAACTTTACCTGGCGTTCTTGGTGCAAAACATTTAGGGTCGCATAGCCCTAACAGTCTGGCAGGTGTGAAGGTCGTCGGCATCACCCTTCTTCGGCAATGTGGAAAAGAGCATCTCGTGCGTTTTGGACTTCGTTTTCTCGCAAATTTACAAAAAACGCATATTTCGCTGTTGCATGTTGGTAAGGAAGCTATACCAGGCGTTACTGGTGCCAAACTGGGCGGATCGAGTACCCCTAAAAGACTTGCAAGATTGATGGTCGTTGGCATAGCCGTTCGTAGGCAATGTAAAAAGAGCATTTACTGTCGTTTTCGGACTTCGCTGTTTTCTTGTAAATTGTTCGAATATGCACATTTCGCTGTTGCATGCGGGTTAGGAAGCTATACCAGGCATTACTGGTGCCAAACTTGGCGTAACGAGTACCCCTAAAAGACTGGCAAGTTTGACGGTGGTGGGCATCGCCGTTCGCCGGTAATGTGGAAAAGAGCATTTTCTGTGGTTTTTTACTTAAACGTTTTCCCGCACATAGACAAAAACACATATTTCGCTGTTGCATGCTGGTAAGGAAACTTTACCTGGCGTTCTCGGTGCGAAAGAATTAGGGCCGCGTAGCCCTAACAGACTTGCAAGTGTGAAGGTCGTCGGCATCACCCTTCGTTGGCAATGTGGACAATAGCATTTTTTGCGTTTTGGACTTAGTCGTTTTCTCACAAATTTACAAAAACGCACATTTCGCTGTTGCATGTTGGTAAGGAAGCTATACCAGGCTTACTGATGCCAAACTGGGCGGACTGAGTACCATGAAAAGACTGGCAAGTTTGATGGTCGTCGACCTCCCTGTTCGTCGGCAATATGAAATAAAACATTTTCTGTCGTTTCCGGACTAAGCCGTTTTCATGCAAATTGTTAAAATATGCACATTTCGCTGTTGCATGCTCGTAAGCAGGCTATACCAGGTGTTACAAGTGCCAAACTGTGCGTACCGAGTACTCCTAAAAGACTGGCAAGTTTGACGGTGGTCGGCATCACCGTTCGTCGGCAATGTTGGAAAGAGCATTTTCTGTGGTTTTGGACTTACACGTTTTCCCGCAAATTAACAACAAACACATATTTTGCTGTTGCATGCTGATAAGGAAACTTTACCTGGCGTTCATAGTGCCAAATTATTAGGGCATCGTAGCCCTAACATACTGGCAAGTGTGAAGGTCGTCGGCATCACCCTTCGCAGGCAATGTGGAAACGAGCATTTTCGTGCGTTTTGGACTTAGACGTTTTTCCGCAAATATACTAAGAAAGACATATTTCGCTAATGCATGCTGGTAAGGTAACTTTACCTGGCGTTCTTGGTGCAAAACATTTAGGGTCGCATAGCCCTAACAGTCTGGCAGGTGTGAAGGTCGTCGGCATCACCCTTCTTCGGCAATGTGGAAAAGAGCATCTCGTGCGTTTTGGACTTCGTTTTCTCGCAAATTTACAAAAAACGCATATTTCGCTGTTGCATGTTGGTAAGGAAGCTATACCAGGCGTTACTGGTGCCAAACTGGGCGGATCGAGTACCCCTAAAAGACTTGCAAGATTGATGGTCGTTGGCATAGCCGTTCGTAGGCAATGTAAAAAGAGCATTTACTGTCGTTTTCGGACTTCGCTGTTTTCTTGTAAATTGTTCGAATATGCACATTTCGCTGTTGCATGCGGGTTAGGAAGCTATACCAGGCATTACTGGTGCCAAACTTGGCGTAACGAGTACCCCTAAAAGACTGGCAAGTTTGACGGTGGTGGGCATCGCCGTTCGCCGGTAATGTGGAAAAGAGCATTTTCTGTGGTTTTTTACTTAAACGTTTTCCCGCACATAGACAAAAACACATATTTCGCTGTTGCATGCTGGTAAGGAAACTTTACCTGGCGTTCTCGGTGCGAAAGAATTAGGGCCGCGTAGCCCTAACAGACTTGCAAGTGTGAAGGTCGTCGGCATCACCCTTCGTTGGCAATGTGGACAATAGCATTTTTTGCGTTTTGGACTTAGTCGTTTTCTCACAAATTTACAAAAACGCACATTTCGCTGTTGCATGTTGGTAAGGAAGCTATACCAGGCTTACTGATGCCAAACTGGGCGGACTGAGTACCATGAAAAGACTGGCAAGTTTGATGGTCGTCGACCTCCCTGTTCGTCGACAATATGAAATAAAACATTTTCTGTCGTTTCCGGACTAAGCCGTTTTCATGCAAATTGTTAAAATATGCACATTTCGCTGTTGCATGCTCGTAAGCAGGCTATACCAGGTGTTACAAGTGCCAAACTGTGCGTACCGAGTACTCCTAAAAGACTGGCAAGTTTGACGGTGGTCGGCATCACCGTTCGTCGGCAATGTTGGAAAGAGCATTTTCTGTGGTTTTGGACTTACACGTTTTCCCGCAAATTAACAACAAACACATATTTTGCTGTTGCATGCTGATAAGGAAACTTTACCTGGCGTTCATAGTGCCAAATTATTAGGGCATCGTAGCCCTAACATACTGGCAAGTGTGAAGGTCGTCGGCATCACCCTTCGCAGGCAATGTGGAAACGAGCATTTTCGTGCGTTTTGGACTTAGACGTTTTTCCGCAAATATACTAAGAAAGACATATTTCGCTAATGCATGCTGGTAAGGTAACTTTACCTGGCGTTCTTGGTGCAAAACATTTAGGGTCGCATAGCCCTAACAGTCTGGCAGGTGTGAAGGTCGTCGGCATCACCCTTCTTCGGCAATGTGGAAAAGAGCATCTCGTGCGTTTTGGACTTCGTTTTCTCGCAAATTTACAAAAAACGCATATTTCGCTGTTGCATGTTGGTAAGGAAGCTATACCAGGCGTTACTGGTGCCAAACTGGGCGGATCGAGTACCCCTAAAAGACTTGCAAGATTGATGGTCGTTGGCATAGCCGTTCGTAGGCAATGTAAAAAGAGCATTTACTGTCGTTTTCGGACTTCGCTGTTTTCTTGTAAATTGTTCGAATATGCACATTTCGCTGTTGCATGCGGGTTAGGAAGCTATACCAGGCATTACTGGTGCCAAACTTGGCGTAACGAGTACCCCTAAAAGACTGGCAAGTTTGACGGTGGTGGGCATCGCCGTTCGCCGGTAATGTGGAAAAGAGCATTTTCTGTGGTTTTTTACTTAAACGTTTTCCCGCACATAGACAAAAACACATATTTCGCTGTTGCATGCTGGTAAGGAAACTTTACCTGGCGTTCTCGGTGCGAAAGAATTAGGGCCGCGTAGCCCTAACAGACTTGCAAGTGTGAAGGTCGTCGGCATCACCCTTCGTTGGCAATGTGGACAATAGCATTTTTTGCGTTTTGGACTTAGTCGTTTTCTCACAAATTTACAAAAACGCACATTTCGCTGTTGCATGTTGGTAAGGAAGCTATACCAGGCTTACTGATGCCAAACTGGGCGGACTGAGTACCATGAAAAGACTGGCAAGTTTGATGGTCGTCGACCTCCCTGTTCGTCGGCAATATGAAATAAAACATTTTCTGTCGTTTCCGGACTAAGCCGTTTTCATGCAAATTGTTAAAATATGCACATTTCGCTGTTGCATGCTCGTAAGCAGGCTATACCAGGTGTTACAAGTGCCAAACTGTGCGTACCGAGTACTCCTAAAAGACTGGCAAGTTTGACGGTGGTCGGCATCACCGTTCGTCGGCAATGTTGGAAAGAGCATTTTCTGTGGTTTTGGACTTACACGTTTTCCCGCAAATTAACAACAAACACATATTTTGCTGTTGCATGCTGATAAGGAAACTTTACCTGGCGTTCATAGTGCCAAATTATTAGGGCATCGTAGCCCTAACATACTGGCAAGTGTGAAGGTCGTCGGCATCACCCTTCGCAGGCAATGTGGAAACGAGCATTTTCGTGCGTTTTGGACTTAGACGTTTTTCCGCAAATATACTAAGAAAGACATATTTCGCTAATGCATGCTGGTAAGGTAACTTTACCTGGCGTTCTTGGTGCAAAACATTTAGGGTCGCATAGCCCTAACAGTCTGGCAGGTGTGAAGGTCGTCGGCATCACCCTTCTTCGGCAATGTGGAAAAGAGCATCTCGTGCGTTTTGGACTTCGTTTTCTCGCAAATTTACAAAAAACGCATATTTCGCTGTTGCATGTTGGTAAGGAAGCTATACCAGGCGTTACTGGTGCCAAACTGGGCGGATCGAGTACCCCTAAAAGACTTGCAAGATTGATGGTCGTTGGCATAGCCGTTCGTAGGCAATGTAAAAAGAGCATTTACTGTCGTTTTCGGACTTCGCTGTTTTCTTGTAAATTGTTCGAATATGCACATTTCGCTGTTGCATGCGGGTTAGGAAGCTATACCAGGCATTACTGGTGCCAAACTTGGCGTAACGAGTACCCCTAAAAGACTGGCAAGTTTGACGGTGGTGGGCATCGCCGTTCGCCGGTAATGTGGAAAAGAGCATTTTCTGTGGTTTTTTACTTAAACGTTTTCCCGCACATAGACAAAAACACATATTTCGCTGTTGCATGCTGGTAAGGAAACTTTACCTGGCGTTCTCGGTGCGAAAGAATTAGGGCCGCGTAGCCCTAACAGACTTGCAAGTGTGAAGGTCGTCGGCATCACCCTTCGTTGGCAATGTGGACAATAGCATTTTTTGCGTTTTGGACTTAGTCGTTTTCTCACAAATTTACAAAAACGCACATTTCGCTGTTGCATGTTGGTAAGGAAGCTATACCAGGCTTACTGATGCCAAACTGGGCGGACTGAGTACCATGAAAAGACTGGCAAGTTTGATGGTCGTCGACCTCCCTGTTCGTCGACAATATGAAATAAAACATTTTCTGTCGTTTCCGGACTAAGCCGTTTTCATGCAAATTGTTAAAATATGCACATTTCGCTGTTGCATGCTCGTAAGCAGGCTATACCAGGTGTTACAAGTGCCAAACTGTGCGTACCGAGTACTCCTAAAAGACTGGCAAGTTTGACGGTGGTCGGCATCACCGTTCGTCGGCAATGTTGGAAAGAGCATTTTCTGTGGTTTTGGACTTACACGTTTTCCCGCAAATTAACAACAAACACATATTTTGCTGTTGCATGCTGATAAGGAAACTTTACCTGGCGTTCATAGTGCCAAATTATTAGGGCATCGTAGCCCTAACATACTGGCAAGTGTGAAGGTCGTCGGCATCACCCTTCGCAGGCAATGTGGAAACGAGCATTTTCGTGCGTTTTGGACTTAGACGTTTTTCCGCAAATATACTAAGAAAGACATATTTCGCTAATGCATGCTGGTAAGGTAACTTTACCTGGCGTTCTTGGTGCAAAACATTTAGGGTCGCATAGCCCTAACAGTCTGGCAGGTGTGAAGGTCGTCGGCATCACCCTTCTTCGGCAATGTGGAAAAGAGCATCTCGTGCGTTTTGGACTTCGTTTTCTCGCAAATTTACAAAAAACGCATATTTCGCTGTTGCATGTTGGTAAGGAAGCTATACCAGGCGTTACTGGTGCCAAACTGGGCGGATCGAGTACCCCTAAAAGACTTGCAAGATTGATGGTCGTTGGCATAGCCGTTCGTAGGCAATGTAAAAAGAGCATTTACTGTCGTTTTCGGACTTCGCTGTTTTCTTGTAAATTGTTCGAATATGCACATTTCGCTGTTGCATGCGGGTTAGGAAGCTATACCAGGCATAACTGGTGCCAAACTTGGCGTAACGAGTACCCCTAAAAGACTGGCAAGTTTGACGGTGGTGGGCATCGCCGTTCGCCGGTAATGTGGAAAAGAGCATTTTCTGTGGTTTTTTACTTAAACGTTTTCCCGCACATAGACAAAAACACATATTTCGCTGTTGCATGCTGGTAAGGAAACTTTACCTGGCGTTCTCGGTGCGAAAGAATTAGGGCCGCGTAGCCCTAACAGACTTGCAAGTGTGAAGGTCGTCGGCATCACCCTTCGTCTGCAATGTGGACAATATCATTTTCTACTGTTATGGACTTAGTCGTTTTCTCACAAATTTACAAAAACGCACATTTCGCTGTTGCATGTTGGTAAATAAGCTATACCAGGCTTACTGATGCCAAACTGGGCGGACTGAGTACCCGGAAAAGACTGGCAAGTTTGATGGTCGTCGGCATCTCTGTTCGTCGGCAATATGAAAAAAAGCATTTTCTGTCGTTTCCGGACTAAGCCGTTTTCATGCAAATTGTTAAAATATGCACATTTCGCTGTTGCATGCTCGTAAGCAGGCTATACCAGGCGTTACAGGTGCCAAACTGTGCGTACCGAGTACTCATAAAAGACTGGCAAGTTTGAAGGTGGTCGGCATCACCGTTCGTCGGCAATGTTGGAAAGAGCATTTTGCGTGTTTTGGGCTTTCACGTTTTCCCGCACATATACAAAAAATCAACATATTTTTCTGTTGTATGCTGGTAAAGAAACTTTACCTGGCGTTCTTGGTGCCAAACATTTAGGGCCGCGTAGCCCTAACAGACTTGCAAGTGTGAAGGTCGTCGGCATCACCCTTCGTCGGCAATGTGGAAAGTAGCATTTTCATTCGTTATGGACTTAGTCGTTTTCTCACAAATTTACAAAAAACGCACATTTCGCTGCTGCATGTTGGTTAGGAAGCTATACCAGGCTTACTGATGGCAAGTTTGATGGTCGTCGGCATCTCTGTTCGTTGGCAATATGAAAAAAAGCATTTTCTGCCGTTTCCGGACTAAGCCGTTTTCATGCAAATTGTTAAAATATGCACATTTCGCTGTTGCATGCTGTTAAGCAGGCTATACCAGGCGTTACAGGTGCCAAACTGTGCGTACTGAGTACTCCTAAAAGACTGGCAAGGTTGACGGTGGTCGGCATCACCGTTCGTCGCCAATGTTGGAAAGAGCATTTTCTGTGGTTTTGGACTTACACTTTTTCCCACAAATTTACAAAAAAACACATATTTGGCTATTGCATGCTGATAAGGAAACTTTACCTGGCGTTCATATTGCCAAACTATTAGGGCCTCGTAGCGCAAACAGACTGGCAAGTGTGAAGGTCGTCGGCATCACCCTTCGCCGGCAATGTGGGCAAGAGCATTTTCGTGCGTTTTGGATTTAGTCGTTTTCTCGCAAATTTACAAAAAAACGCATATTTCGCTGTTACATGTTGGTAAGGAAGCTATACCAGCCGTTACTGATGCCAACCTGGGCGGACCGAGTACCCCTAAAAGACTGGGAAATTTGATGGTCGTCGGAATCGCCGTTCGCCGGCAATGTGAAAAAGAGCCTTTTCTGTCGTTTTGGACTTAGTCGTTTACTCTAGAATTGTTAAAATATGTTAAAATATGCTTATCAGAAAGCTATACCAGGCGTTACTGGTGCCACACTTGGCGTAACGAGTACCCCTAAAAGACTTGCAAGTTTAACGGTGGTCGGCATCACCGTTCGTTGGGAATGTGGAAAAGTGCATTATCTGTGGTTTAGGACTTAGACGTTTTCCCGAAAATATACAAAAACACATATTTCGCTGTTGCATCTGGTAAGGAAACTTTACCTGTCGTTCTTGGCGCCAAACAATTAGGGCCTCGTAGCCCTAACAGACGGGCAAGTGCGAAGGTCGTCGGCATCACACTTCGTCGGCAGTGTGGAAAAGAGCATTTTCTTGCGTTTTGGAGTTAGACGTTTTCGCGCAAATTCACAAAAAAACGCATATTTCCTTGTTGCATGTTGGTAAGGAAGCTACACAAGGAGTTACTTGTGCCTAACTGGGAGGACCGGGACCCCTAAAAGACTGGCAAGTTTAATGGTCATCGGCATCGCCGTTCGTCGTATGTGAAAAATAGCATTTTCTGTCGTTTTCGGACTTTGCTGTTTTGTCTAGAATTGATAAAATATGTTAAAATATGCTGGTAAGGTCGTCGGCATCACCCTTCGTCGGCAATGTGGAAAAGAGCATTTTCTCGCAAATTTACAAAAACCGCATATTTCGCTGTTGCATGTTGGTAAGGAAGCCATATAAGGAGTTTCTGGTGCCAAACTGGGCGGACCGAGTACTCCTAAAAGACTGGCAGGTTTGATGGTCGCCTACATCGCCGTTCGTCGGCAATGTGAAGAAGAGCATTTTCTCTCGTTTTTGGTTCTCTTGCAAATTGTTAAAATATGCACATTTCGCTGTTGCATGCTGGTTAGGAAGCTATACCAGGCATTACTGGTGCCAAACTTGGCGTACCATTACCCCTAAAAGACTGGCAAGTTTGACGGTGGTCGGCATCACCGTTCGTCGTCAATGTGGAAAAGGGCATTTTCTGTGGTTTTGGACATGGAGGTTTTCCCGCAAATATACAAAAAATCCCGCATACTTCGCTGTTGCATGCTGGTAAGGAAACTTTACCTGGCGTTCATGGTGACAAATATTTAGGACCGCGTAGCCCTAACAGACTGGCACGTGTGAAGATCTTCGGCATCACCCTTCGTCTGCAATGTGGAAAAGAGCCGTTTATTGCATTTTGGACTTAGTCGTTTTCGCGCAAATTTAAAAAAAAACGCATATTTCGCTGTTGCTTATTGGTAATGAAGCTATACCAGGCGATACTGGTGCCACACTGGGAGGACCGAGTACCCCTAAAAGATTTGCAAGTGTGATGGTCGTCGGCATCGCCGTTCGTCGGCAATGTGAAAAATAGCATTTTCTGTCGTTTTAGGACTTTGCCGTTTTCTTGAGAATTGTTAAAATATTTTAAATTATGCTGGTAAGAAAGCTGTACCAGGCGTAAATGGTGCCAAACTTGGCGTACAAAATACCCCTAAAAGACTGGCAAGTTTGACGGTGGTTGGCATCACCCTTCGTTGGCAATGTGGAAAAGAGCATTATCAGTGGTTTTGGACTTAGACGTTTACACACAAATATACAAAAAATACATATTTCGCTGTTTCAGGCTGGTATGGAAACTTCTTGGTGCCAAACAATTAGTGCCGCGTAGCCCTAACAGTCTGGCATGTGTGAAGGTCGTTGGCATCAACCTTCGTCGGCAATGTGGAAAAGAGCATTTTCTTGCGTTTTGGACCTAGACCTTTTCGCGCATATTTACAAAAAAAACGCATATTTCGCTGTTGCATGTTGGTAAGGAAGCTATACCACGCTTACTGATGGTAAACTGGGCGGACCGAGTAACCCTAAGAGACTGGCAAGTTTGATGGTCGTCGGCATCGCCGTTCGTCGGCAATGTGAAAAATAGCATTGTCTGTCTTTTTCGGTCTTTCATGTTTTTTCGAGATTTGTTAAAATATGTTAAAATATGCTGGTCAGAAAGCTATACCAGACGTTACTGGTGCCAAACTTGGCGTACCGAGTAACACTAAAAGACTGGCAAGTTTGAAGGTCGTCGGCCACACCGTTCGTCGGCAATGTGGAAAAGAGCATTTTCTGTGGTTTTGGACTTGGTCGTTTACCCGCAAATGTAGAAAAACACATATTTCGCAGTGGCATGCTGGTAAAAAACTTTCCCCGGCGTTCTTGGTGCCAAATAATTAGGGGCGCGTAGCCCTAACAGACTGGCAAGTGTGCAGGTCGCCGGCATCACCCATCGTCGGAAATGTGGAAAAGACCATTTCTGAAGTTTTGGACTTTGTCGTTTTCACGCAAATACACAAAAAAGACATATTTCGTTGTTGCATGCTGGTTAAACTCTTTACATGGCGTTCATGGTGCCAAACAATTAGGGCCGCGTAGCCCTAACAGACTGGCAAGTGTGAAGGTCGTCGGCATCACCCTTAGTCGGCAATGTGGAAACGAGCATTTTCTTGCGTTTTTGGACCTAGACGTTGTCTCGCAAATTTACCAAAAAACGCATATTTCTTTGTTGCATGTTGGTAAGGAAGCTATTCCAGGCTTACCGGTGCTAAACTGGGCGAACCTAGTACCGCAGTTTGATGGTCGTCGGTATTGCCGTTCGTCGGCAATTTAAAAAAATAGCTTTTTCTGTCGTTTTCGGACTTTGCCGTTTTTTCGAGAATTGTTAAAATATGTTAAATTTGCTGGTCAGAAAGCTATACCAGGCGTTGCTGGTGCCAAACTTGGCGTACCGAGTATCCCCAAAAGACTGGCAAGTTTGAAGTTCACCGGCATCACCGTTCGTCGGCAATGTGGAAAAGAGCATTTTCTTGCGTTTTGGACCTGTCGTTTTCTCGCAAATTTACCAAAAACACATATTTTGCTGTTGCATGTTGGTAAGGAATCTATACCAGGCTTACTTATGCTAACCTGGGCGGACCTAGTACCCCTAAGAGACTGGCATGTTTGATGGTCGTCGCAATGTGAAAAATAGCATTTTCTGTCGTTTTCGGACTTGGCCGTTATTTCGGGAATTGCTAAAATATGTTAAAATATGTTGGTCAGAAAGCTATACCAAGCGTTCCTGGTGCCAAACTTCGCCAACAAAGTACCCCCAATAGACTGGCAAGTTTGAAGGTCGTCGGCATCACCGTTCCTCGGCAATGTGGAAAAGAGCATTTTCTTGCGGTTTGGATTTAGTCGTTTTTCGCGAAAATTTGCAAAAAAACCCGCATATTTTGCTGTTGCATGTTGGTAAGGAAGCTATACTAGGCTTAGAGATGCCGAACTGGGCGGACCGAGTACCCCTAAGAGACTGGCAAGTTTGATGGTCGTCGGTATCGCCGTTCGTCGGCAATGTGAAAAATAGCATTTTCTGTCGTTTTCGGTCTTTCATGTTTTTTCGAGATTTGTTAAAATATGTTAAAATATGCTGGTCAGAAAGCTATACCAGACGTTACTGGTGCCAAACTTGGCGTACCGAGTAACACTAAAAGACTGGCAAGTTTGAAGGTCGTCGGCCACACCGTTCGTCGGCAATGTGGAAAAGAGCATTTTCTGTGGTTTTGGACTTGGTCGTTTACCCGCAAATGTAGAAAAACACATATTTCGCAGTGGCATGCTGGTAAAAAACTTTCCCCGGCGTTCTTGGTGCCAAATAATTAGGGGCGCGTAGCCCTAACAGACTGGCAAGTGTGCAGGTCGCCGGCATCACCCATCGTCGGAAATGTGGAAAAGACCATTTCTGAAGTTTTGGACTTTGTCGTTTTCACGCAAATACACAAAAAAGACATATTTCGTTGTTGCATGCTGGTTAAACTCTTTACATGGCGTTCATGGTGCCAAACAATTAGGGCCGCGTAGCCCTAACAGACTGGCAAGTGTGAAGGTCGTCGGCATCACCCTTAGTCGGCAATGTGGAAACGAGCATTTTCTTGCGTTTTTGGACCTAGACGTTGTCTCGCAAATTTACCAAAAAACGCATATTTCTTTGTTGCATGTTGGTAAGGAAGCTATTCCAGGCTTACCGGTGCTAAACTGGGCGAACCTAGTACCGCAGTTTGATGGTCGTCGGTATTGCCGTTCGTCGGCAATTTAAAAAAATAGCTTTTTCTGTCGTTTTCGGACTTTGCCGTTTTTTCGAGAATTGTTAAAATATGTTAAATTTGCTGGTCAGAAAGCTATACCAGGCGTTGCTGGTGCCAAACTTGGCGTACCGAGTATCCCCAAAAGACTGGCAAGTTTGAAGTTCACCGGCATCACCGTTCGTCGGCAATGTGGAAAAGAGCATTTTCTTGCGTTTTGGACCTGTCGTTTTCTCGCAAATTTACCAAAAACACATATTTTGCTGTTGCATGTTGGTAAGGAATCTATACCAGGCTTACTTATGCTAACCTGGGCGGACCTAGTACCCCTAAGAGACTGGCATGTTTGATGGTCGTCGCAATGTGAAAAATAGCATTTTCTGTCGTTTTCGGACTTGGCCGTTATTTCGGGAATTGCTAAAATATGTTAAAATATGTTGGTCAGAAAGCTATACCAAGCGTTCCTGGTGCCAAACTTCGCCAACAAAGTACCCCCAATAGACTGGCAAGTTTGAAGGTCGTCGGCATCACCGTTCCTCGGCAATGTGGAAAAGAGCATTTTCTTGCGGTTTGGATTTAGTCGTTTTTCGCGAAAATTTGCAAAAAAACCCGCATATTTTGCTGTTGCATGTTGGTAAGGAAGCTATACTAGGCTTAGAGATGCCGAACTGGGCGGACCGAGTACCCCTAAGAGACTGGCAAGTTTGATGGTCGTCGGTATCGCCGTTCGTCGGCAATGTGAAAAATAGCATTTTCTGTCGTTTTCGGACTTTGCCGTTTTTTCGAGAATTGTTTAAATATGTTAAAAATATGCTGGTCAGAAAGCTATACCAGGCGTTACTGGTGCCAAACTTGGGGAACAAAGTACCCCCAAAAGACTGGCAAGTTTGAAGATCATCGGCATCACCCTTCGTTGGCAATGTGGAAAAGAGTATTTTCTCTGGTTTTAACTTTTTATAACAAATGTACAAAAAACGCATATTTCACTGTTGCATGTTGGTAAGGAAACTTTACCTGGCGTTGTTTGTGCCAAACAATTAAGGTCGCGTACCCCTAACAGGCTGACAAGAGTGAAGGGCGTCGGCATCAGCCTTAGTCGGCAATGTGGAAAAGAGCATTCTCTTGCGTTTTCGACCTAGTAGTTTTCTCGTAAATTTACCAAAAAACGCATATTACGCTGTTGCATGTTGGTAAGGAAGCTATACCAGGCTTACTTATGCTAAACTGGGCGGACCGAGTACCCGTAGGAGACTGGCAAGTTTGATGGTCGTCGGCCTCGCCGTTCGTCGGCAATGTGAAAAAATAGCATTTTCTATCGTTTTCGGACTGCCGTTTTTTCGAGAATGGTTAAAATATGTTAAAATATGCTGTCCAGAAATCTATACCTTGCTTACTGATGCCAAACTTGGCGTACCAAGTACCCCCAAAGGCCTGGCAAGTTTGAAGGTCGTCGGCGTCACCGTTCGTCGGCAATGTGGAAAAGAGCATTTTCTGTGGTTTTGGACTTCGTCGTTGTCTCGCAAATTTTGCAAAAAAACGCATATTTCGCTGTTGCCTGTTGGTAAGGAAACTTTACCTGGCGTTCTTGGTGCCAAACAATTAGGACCGCGTAGCCCTAACAGACTGGCAAGTGTGAAGGTCGTAGGCATCACCCTTCGTCGGCAATGTGCAAAAGAGCATTTTCTGAGGTTTTGCATATAGACGTTTTCTCGTAAATATGCAAAAAACACATTATTCGTTGTTGCATGCTGGTAAGCAAACATTACCTGGTGTTCATGGTGCCAAACATTTAGGGCCGCGTAGCCCTAACAGACTGGCAAGTGTAAAGGTCGCCGTTATCACGCTTCCTCGGCAATTTGTAAAAGAGCATTTTCTTGCGTTTTGGACTTAGTGGTTTTCGTGCAAAATTAAAACCCCCCCGCATATTTGGCTGTTGCATGTTGGTAAGGAAGCTATACCAGGCCTACTGATGCCGAACTGGGCGTACCGAGTACCTCTAAGAGACTGGCAAGTTTGATGGTCGTCGGCAACGCCGTTCGTCGGCAATGTGAAAAAATAGCATTTTCTATCGTTATCGTTTTTTCGAGAATTGGTAAAATATGTTAAAATATGCTGTCCAGAAATCTATACCTTGCCTTACTGGTGCCAAACTTGGCGTACCAAGTATCCCCAAAGGACTGGCAAGTTTGAAGGTCGTCGGCGTCACCGTTCGTCGGCAATGTGGAAAAGAGCATTTTCTGTGGTTTTGGACTTCGTCGTTGTCTCGCAAATTTGCAAAAAAACGCATATTTCGCTGTTGCATGTTGGTAAGGAAACTTTACCTGGGGTTCTTGGTGCCAAACAATTAGGACCGCGTAGCCCTAACAGACTGGCAAGTGTGAAGGTCGTAGGCATCACCCTTCGTCGGCAATGTGCAAAAGAGCATTTTCTGCGGTTTTGGATATAGATGTTTTCTCGAAAATATACAAAAATCACATCATTCGTTGTTGCATGCTGGTAAGCAAACATTACCTGGTGGTCATGGTGCCAAACATTTAGGGCCGCGTAGCCCTAACTGACTGGCAACTGTAAAGGTCGCCGTTATTACGCTTCCTCGGCAATTTGGAAAAGAGCATTTTCTTGCGTTTTGGACTTAGTCGTTTTCGCGCAAAATTAATAAAACCCCCGCATATTTGGCTGTTGCATGTTGGTAAGGAAGCTATACCATGCCTACTGATGCCGAACTGGGCGTACCGAGTAACCCTAAGAGACTGGCAAGTTTGATGGTCGACGGCATCGCCGTTCGTCGGCAATGTGAAAAAATATCATTTTCTGTCGTTTTCGGACTTGGCCGTGTTTTCGAGAATTGGTAAAATATGTTAAAATATGCTGGTCAGAAAGCTATACCAGCCGTTTCTGGTGTCAAACTTGGCGTACGGAGTACCTTTAAAAGACTGGCAAGTTTGAAGGTCGTACGCATCACCGTTCGTCGGCAATGTGGAAAATAGCATTTTCTTGCGTTTTGGACCTAGTCGTTTTCTCGCAAATTTACCTAAAAACGCATATTTCGCTGTTGCGTGTTGGTAAGGAAACTTTACCATGCGTTCATGGGGCCAAACAATTAGGGCCGCGTAGCCCTAACAGACTGGCAAGTGTGAAGGTCGTCGGCATCGCCCTTAGTCGGCAATGTGGAAAAGAGCATTTTCTTGCGTTTTGGACCTAGTCGTATTCTCGCAAATTTAACAAAAAACGCATATTTCGCTGCTGCATGTTGGTAAGGAAGCTATACCAGGCTAACTGATGCTAAACTGGGCGGACCTAGAACCCCTAAGAGTCTGGCAAGTTTGATGGTCGTCTGTATCGCCGTTCGTCGGCAATGTGAAAAATAGCAGTTTCTGTTGTTTTCGGACTTTGCCGTTTTTTTCGAGAATTGTTAAAATATGTTAAAATATGCTGATAAGAAAGCTTTACCAGGCGTTACTGGTGCCAAACTTGGCGTACCGAGTACTCCTAAAAGACTGGTAAATTTGAAGGTCGTCGGCATCACC
Organism: Congeria kusceri; assembly: GCA_027627225.1. Taxonomy (NCBI): domain Eukaryota; kingdom Metazoa; phylum Mollusca; class Bivalvia; order Myida; family Dreissenidae; genus Congeria; species Congeria kusceri. Next base: position 29,239,747 of record CM051034.1, read on the forward strand.
GTTTATCGGGAATGTGGAAAAGAGCATTTTCTGTGGTTTTGGACTTAAAACGTTTTCTCGCAAATATACAAAAAACACATATTTCGTTGTTGCATGCTGATAAGGAAACTTTACCTGGCGTTCATGGGGCCAAACATTTAGGGTCGCCTAGCCCTAACAGACTGGCAAGTGTGAAGGTCGTCGGCATCACGCTTAGTCGGCATTGTGGAAAAGAGCATTTTCTGTGGTTTGGACTTAAACGTTTTCCCGCAATTATACAAAAAACACATATTCGCTGTTGCATGCTGGTACGGAAACTTTACCTGGCGTTCTTGTTGCAAAACAATTAGGGCCGCGTAGCCCTAACAGACTGGCAAGTGTGAACGTCGTCGACATCACCCTTCGTCGGCAATGTGGAAAATATCATTTTCTGTGGTTTTGGATTGAGTCGTTTTCTCGCAAATTAAAAAAAATACATATTTCGCTGTTGCCTGTTGGTAAGGAAGCTATACCAGACATACCGACGCCAAACTGGGCGGACCGAGTACCCCTTAAAGACTGGCAAGTTTGACGGTGGTCGGCGTCACCGTTCGTCGGCAATGTGAAAAAGAGCATTTTCTGTGGATTTGGACGTAGACATTTTCCCGCAAATATACAAAAACACATATTTCGCTGTTGCATGCTGGTAAGGAAACTTTACCTGGCGTTCTTGGTGCCAAACAATTAGGGCCGCGTAGCCCTAAGGGACTGGCAAGTGTGAAGGTCGTCGGCATCACCGTTCGTCGGCATTTTCTTGCGTTTTGGACTGAGTCGTTTGCTCGCAAATTTGCAAAAAAACCCGCATATTTAGGTGTTACATGTTGGTCAGGAAGTTATACTAGGCTTACTGATGCGAAACTGGGCGGACCGAGTACCCCTAAGAGACTGGCAATTTGATGGTCGTCGGCATCGCCGTTCGACGGCAATGTGAAAAAGAGCATTTTCTGTCGTTTTCGGACTTGGCCGTTTTTTCGAAAATTGTTAAAATATGTTAAAATATGCTGGTAAGAACGCTAAACCAGGAGTTACTGGTGCCAAACCTAGCGTTCCGATTACCCCTAAAAGACTGGCAAGTGTAAAGGTCGTCGGCATCACCCTTCGTCAGAAATATGGAAAAGAGCATTTTCTGTCGTTTTCGGACTGGTGATGCAAATGGTACAAATATGCACATTTCGCTGTTGTGTGCTGGTAAGGAAGCTATACCAGACATTTCTGGTGCCAAACTTGGCGAACCAAGTACCCCGAAAAGACTGGCAAGTTTGACGGTGGTCGGCATCACCGTTCGTCGGCAATGTGGAAAAGAGAAATTTTCTGTGGTTTTGGACTTAGACGTTTTCCCGCAAATAAACGAAAAGCAGATATTTCGCTGTTGAATGCTGGTAAGGAAACTGAACCTGGCGTTCATGGTGCCAAACATTTAGGGCCGCGTAGCCTTAACAGACTGGTATGTGTGAAGTTCGTCGGCATCACCCTTCGTATGCTGGTCAGAAAGCTATACCAGGCGTTACTGGTGCCAAACTTGGCGAACCTAGTACCCCTAAAAGACTGGCAAGTTTAAAGGTCGTCGGCATCACCGTTCGTCGGCAATGTGGAATAGAGCATTTTCTGTGGTTTTGGACTTAGACGTTTTCTCGCAACTATACAAAAAACGAATATTTCGTTGTTGCATGCTGGTAAGGAAACTTTACCTGGCGTTCATGGTGCAAAACATTTAGGGCCGCTAACCCTAACAGACTGGCAAGTGTGAAGGTCGTCGGCATCACAGTTGGTCGGCAATGTGGAAAAGAGAATTTTCTGTGGCTTTGGCCTTAGTCGTTTTCTCGCAAATTTACAAAAAACGCATATTTTGCTGTTGCATGTTGGTAAGGAAGCTATACCAGGCTTACTGATGCCAAACTGGGCGGACAGAGGACCCCTAAGGGACTGGCAATTTTGATGGTCGTCGGTATCGCCTTCATCGGAAATGTAAAAAAACAGCATTTTCTGTCGTTTTCGGACTTGGCCGTTTTCTCGAGAATTGTTAAAATATGTTAAAATATGCTGGTAAGAAAGCTGTACCAGGCGTTACTGTTGGCAAACTGGGCGTACCGAGTACCCCTAAAAGACTGGTATGTTTGACGGTGATCATTTTTCATAGGTCAGTAATTGTTGAGAATCTTCCTAGTCGTGGGACCAAGTTTTATATATCTTAATAAAGTGTCTTTAATATAGTGTTTTATAATTCACATTCATAATCAACTATTTATCATTACACTTGTTTCAGTTAGACCTTACGTCAATGAATGTAATGTTGCTGAAAAGGAAATGACGTTGTATACATTGTCTAAAATGTTTGTTGTTTATAATTTAAAGGCAAATATTTCCTCGATTATTTAATAAAATTTTTGGCTTTAACAGATACAGTATTATTTGCTGTGCCTAAAATATTTCTTCAAATGGAACAGTTTGTTTTCTCAGTTATCTTTATTTAGTCGTAACGCATTGCCACCGCCGGAACGCAGACACATATCATTTCTAGTAACTACGAATCAGACATATATCCTCACCGGAAACAGAGACGCACAGAAATTGCTACTTATTAGGATTGAGATTATACAATGTACATGTTTAGATTTTACCCGAAACTAAAACGCATACAGACATTATTTGAAGTAATTACGATTCAGTCATATTAACTTACCGGCAACCACAAACGCATTACATGACGAGTTACTTAGAGTCCGGCTAGTGTAAATGCTAGCGACCAAGACCCAGGCATATAGCATCGCATAGTTTTTACCCGAAACTAAAACGCATACAGACATTATTTGAAGTAATGACGATTCAGTCATATTAACTTGCCGGCAACCGCAGACGCATTACATGACGAGTTACTTAGAGTCCGGCTAGTGTAAATGCTAGCGACCAAGACCCAGGCATATAGCATCGCATAGCTTTTACCCGAAACTAAAACGCATACAGACATTATTTGAAGTAATTACGATTCAATCATATTAACTTACCGGCAACCGCAGACGCATTACATGACGAGTTACTTAGAGTCCGGCTAGTGTAAATGCAAGCGACCAAGACCCAGGCATATAGCATCGCATATAAGGACAAATTCGCCTTATACATGTTTGTATCATTGCCAGTAATAATACACAACTCAAATACCATTACCAATTACTATCAGTCAGAGATATATCAAGGCAAATAAGACAGAGATATATATCATTACCAATGACTATGACTCATAGATACATCATTTCCAATAATTATAAGACTTACAGATGTCCGTATATCATTACTAGTTACTAAGACTCAGAAAGACATCATTTTCCATAACTAAAAATCAGAGGTATATAATTGCCAATATATAAGACTGAGAGACCAATAACTAAAACTTAAAGATAATCTTCCCAATGATTAAGACCCCAAGATACATGCAAATAATAATAACTCAGACATATATAATACCGATACATATGACGCAGAGATACACCATTCCCAATGATTAAAAATCATATATACACCATTCAAGATGACTAAGACTCAGAGATATATCATTAAGACTCAGTGTCATTTCATTGCCAGTGAATACAACTTAGATATTATTATTCATTATTATTATTAGTGACTAGGTAAAAGTGACCTATTATTGTGCGTCGTAGAATCATTTGATTATTAATTACAATGCTATAAACGCGTTCCATTATTAGTACTCAGACAATTATCATTGTCATTGTGGACAACTCAGACATATAATTATCAGTTAAGTATTCATGCACCTCGACACAGACGCGTTATTGTCTGTTACTATGATTACCTTCGTTATTGATTACCACTCAGTCACTATCAATGACAACGAAAATAACAAATTTATCGCAAGTGAATATTTATTTACCGAAATGAACACAGAATTAAACAAATACACATACATTCTTGTTTAGCTGTGTGGAAGTATGGTGATATTTCAAGGTTATGTTCCGTAACTGATGATAAACGGGGTCATATGGTTTGATAGACATTTGATAGACTGCCTTGGTTACTGTTGATGGGAAAATAGGAAATATATTTATGGAAATATGCATTAGGAAATACGTATGACATTCATATATATACATATATTCATAAAAAACATTAAACAATGTTAACCAGAAAACTTTAATAATGCATTCTGAAAAGATAATATGTAAATGCAAATTATTTTTAAGAAATAGCAAAGTTAAAAAAGCATGCAAATCGAAACCGCTGGAAGGTTCCATATTGCGCTTCAGTCCGGTGCCCGTTTCCAACTGCGGGCTCGTATCAAATATCAGTGATGCAGTGACTGAGGAGACGATTTATCTTTATTTTGAGAATACAGAAAGCAAAGGGGGCCCTGTTGAGAAAGTTGAAATATTTGGTTCTTGTGCTTACTGTCTGGTATATTTTGTTGACTCTACAGGTGAATAACTCAGTAAGTTTTTCAAAATTAACGGTTTCCAGATACAAAACAAGACAACTCATGTAAGATAACATATGCATATATACAAATAGTTTGTTCTCAAACAGTCAAATACATGTAACTTATAAAGATAAATTAAAATAATAACTGTGTTTACCATTTTATGTTTATCACTGTAAGGTTGGGTCGATATCGTTGATTATCTACAATATAATAATTGCTTTATGGTTAGTTCTGCATTTTTATTTTCCATATGGTGAAAGGTCTGCATTACTGGATTTTTTTGGGGAAATAACATTGTGTTATTTGATGTATAAAAATCACAAAGAACAAACAGTAGGCTAAGTTTTTGCAATTTAATTCTCGTCAACTAACATAGAATGAAAGCTTCGTTTTCCTTTTTCATCAGAAATAATTGTTCATTTTCAGTCTTGGATAATGTAGATCTACTTTTTAAAGAGCATATACTTCATGGACGAACACTTGACGTTAGGAGATAATACCCATGCATTGAAAGGGCAGAAGGGGACACCGTTGACCGTTGCTTTCAAAAACCTGACCCTTTCACAGTGAACGCTAATATACAAAAAATACAATGTCTATATCGATCTCCATCCATGAAAGCAGCTCTAGAAAAGCAGTTAGCCTTATGTCACGCCACAGTGAGCTGGCCTTCCGGTCATGCTACGGAAGACCTTGAAATAGGCTGTACATTTTCGATAAATGTCAAAGGTTGCCTTCAATTGGCTAAATCAAGGGAAACCAATGCCAGAACCACTGTTGAAGACTTCATGAACACACTTTGGGTTGAACATGTCGTTGTACAAGATTCTAGCCCTTGGAAGACAGTAACAGAAGAATTAGGAAAACTTAATGTTAATAATCCAGACAGCGTTGCAATTTGTGTACCTAGGCAAGATGAAAAAATACTTATAGTGGGGTTACACCAAATAGTTTCAAGATTAAAGAAAGATGTTGAATAAATCGTTCAAATTGTATTAAAAACGTCGCATAGGAAAACAATATTGACAAAAAACAGCATTGAAAACATTGAAGCAAGGATGCTTTTGGCAGATTACTTCCCAAGTCGAGCGGAAGGGAAATACACTGGCGTTAAAATGGATATTAATAACAATTATGAGATCGAGATTGGACTTGTAAGTGATATTGTGAAGAGCTTCCAGGTTGAGATGAACAAAATAAAAGTGAAATTCCTGGAAACTGAAGTCAACATCCCAAAGGATACAGTGGAAATGTATATGAGCAAGTGTGTCAAAGAGAACATTGCCAAGAAATGTAAACGTGAACAAGTTGTTGCTGCTTGGGAAGCGCATAAAAACAATTTAACAGTAGTGAGCAAAACCTTGAAAATGCTTAATGAAGCCGTTTATATTATTCCTACTTATGTGGTTACATCAACGAATAGGCTAACGCCATCAAGTAGATCATTACAGAACGATACATGGATACATGTAAAAGACGAATTGATCCACACATACAGAGGAAAGTTGTGCATACAAGACATTCCATTGGAGAAGATAACGTTGGTTTGCACGGACGATATTTACAGTGAAGTTTTGAAAATTATTAACGATTTCCTGGAAAGCGACACAAATTACGAATACCTTTACTAACATCCTTACAAGGAAAAAAATCTACTCAACTCTCTTCAACTCTACAATTCGTTATTCTCTCGATTTCAGAAAAAAAAGTCAATCTGTTATCGGATACAAGTATGGGCATGGGTTGTTTAATGTCATGAACCTCATAATATTTGAAGTCAACAAAACACTGGAAGTAATTGGCTATTTACATGTTGTTTTTTTGTACATCCCAAAGTTAGTGAAAGTTTAAAAGTGTGTATGTTACAAAATGCTTGTACTGTTGTTTGCGTTACTGCTTTTCACAAAATGGTGGATCAAACATTTACAATGATGCTGATGTTTATGGAAAGGACACATGCTGTATTAATGGTGACATTGCATGAGAGTATAATTTTATATTTGAAGAAAGTACACACATTACAATAAATGTATACGTATAAAGAGATGATTATGCAATACTTGAATAAATAATGACAGTATGTTAGTAAAGTTTGTATTGTGTAATGTTCTTTGGTCGTTCATTTGCACGTTCGATCACATTTCAACGTACTTGTTATATATATGGATGAACATATGCATGTGTTTTGCTTTTGTTTATATCATTTGTATGCTCCTGTTTGCTAATTAGTAGTAAAAGATTTATGACAATGAAAAGGACCTCAAGGGGGCAATTTCTTTTAAAAAAATCTGAAATTTAGATATTAATACTGTCAAATAATAACGGTTCAAAAAGGTGTATATTATGGGAAAAGAGTTCAGGCATTCTGAAATAAAAGTCAATTTATGATATGGATTGTGTTTATTTGGCCCTTTTCATGTTTACGTTTTTAGATAATATTTGTTAGTAATTTGGGTATAGTTTACACGGTTTTCCTTACAAAGCAGATAGCGCAGTTTTTAAGGCGCTATCTAATGTAATTTCTTTATATAACAACTTGCTAGTGTGTTGGAAACCCTCTTGAGGTTTTATTGTTTTCAAATATCTCATTTATGTATTATATTATTTATTTTCAATTAATGTACATGTGTTAGTATAGTACTTTTCTATCATCTGGTACCAATTATAGTGCAACAAGAAACAAATTTTTCATTGGCATCCCTTTAAATACTGGCTTCACTCCTCCGTAGTTTTGTCTAACATTGTGTAGTAAATGCTATGTGTGTAATAATCATATTGTTCGGCTAGTGCAAGTATATATCGCCTGTTATTACTCAACTTTATAATATTACGCACAATATCATTGCAAATGCACTTCTTATATCAGTTAGCACGATTAAATAAAACGATCAACTGTTCCTGTCTGAATTCAACTGTTCCTGTATTGTGATTGGCTAAAACCATTGCCTGTATGAAATATCGATACCTGTTTGAGATTTAACGCTTTTGATTTGTTAGTTGAACTGTTCCTATATGTAATTGGAAATATGGAAGTTTTTCTATAAACACAGTGACGCCATCTTAAAATAAATAATAAAAAGCACACACAATATCGGATTTGTCAAATTTTCAGGGGTAATAACTAATAAGAATAATAAAGTTGATTAATAAAATACTTATAAAATAAGTTATTTCATACAAGCACTGTGATTTGTCCTCGGTCAGCTGTATTTGCATCCGCGCTACGGACTCATGCCAATACAGCAGACCTCGGACAAATAGCAGTGCATGTATGAAATCACTTATTTAATAACAATATAATACAGCTTTTAAAACTTAATATGTATTGATATTATATATGTAGTATCAAATAATCCAAACAATTGATTTGTATTATTGCATCATTGTTAGTATCCGATACATACTTTATTTTGTTATATTTGTATTTAGCACGTAATCGCAATTATTGATAAGTATGATAGTACAATAATGTATATATAGATATAGACAATGTCATATAGTACATGAACAGTTATAACTGTTGAAATGTGTATCACATAAGGATACGTGTAATCCCGGTTAAAATGGATCACACTACTGCACATAATTATATACATATTTAAATTGGATCACACATATACACGTGTGTACCCGGCTCAATATAGCTGGCACGCATTCACGTGTATACCCGGTTAAATATGGACCACGCGCATTCTCATGCATACCCGCTTAAATATGGATCACATTCATTCACATGTATACCCGGTAAATAGGGATCATACGCATTCTCATGTATACCCAGTTAAATTTGGATCACACTTGTTCACATGTATACCCGGTAAATATGGCTAACATTCATTCTCATGTATACCCAGTTAAATATGGGATCACCTGCATTCTCATGCATACCCGGTAAATATGGATCACACTCATTTACATATATATCTGGTTAAATTTTCATCAGCCATATTCATAGGTATACCCGAGTTAAATATGGTCACACTCATTCACATATATACCTGGTTTAATATAGATCACATTAATTCACATGTATACCCGGTTAAATATGGGTCACACCCATTCTCATGCATACCTGGTTAAGTATAGATTACACTGATTCACATGTATATCCGGTAAATTACGGATGACACTCATTCACATGTATATCCGGTAAATTACGGATGACACTCATTCACATGTATATCCGGTAAACTACGGATGACACTCATTCACATGTATATCCGGTAAATTACGGATGACACTCATTCACATGTATATCCGGTAAATTACGGATGACACTCATTCACATGTATATCCGGTAAATTACGGATGACACTCATTCACATGCATACCCGGTTAATATATGAATTACACTAATTCACTTGTATTCCCGGTTAAGTATGGATCACACACTTTCTCATGCAAACCTAGTTAAATATGAATCACACATATTCACATGTAGTCCCGGTTAAATATAGATTACATGCATTCTTATGCAAACCTGGTTGAATATGGATCACATTCGTTCACGTGTGTGCCAGGTTAAATAGGAATCACACTCATTCACATATAGTCTTAGTTAAATATGGACCACATTCATTCACATGTATACCCGGTTAAATATAGATCACACTCATTCAATGTATATCCGATAAATAGGGATCACACTAATTCACATGTATATCCGATTAAATAGGGATAACAATCATATGTATCACACTCATTCACGTGTATGCTCGGTTAAATAAGGATAACACTACTGCACATGTATACCCGGTTAAATAGGGATCACTCTCACAGTGATACGTGGTTAAACATTACACTAACTTCGCAGCAGTTCGACCTGGTGATTCACATGCATTACGTTTATACTCGCGTGTACCTTGTAAGATAGACACTTCGGTACAATTATGGACCTACGTTTACTCACTTTTACATATGTATTGGTAAATAGAAGCAATACACCGATAAAAGTTAGTATGACAAGATATAATATGTAATTTGTTAGATGCTACACTTTAATATTGATTGCACACTTAAGTTATTGTTGTGGATTGTATATATTTGCTTATATATGTATATAATTTAGCTTTCCTCGTTTAGATTATAATGTAATTCATTTATTCATTTAAACAGCATGCGTGTTATCTATGCTCAGTACATATTTACAAACTCAAACTGTTTAAAGCACCAATACCACAAATACATTTATTTAAAAATGTTCATACTTTAATTTTTTTAACTGTAATAACAGTCAGGGCTAGAAGTTTACGTACATTACTGAAACAATTGCTGTGCAATGCGCCATCTATTTGGCAAAAAATGTAATACAGCGCTTGATACACGTGCGGAGTAAACTGCGTGGGAATTTTGTACAATTTTAACACTGTGTGTAACATACGTAAGCCAGGTTATTTGAAGAAACAGTAATTCATGCTCATAATCAGAATGAGAAGGTATTCCATCGTCTCATATAGTTCACAATATTTGCTCTATGCGTCGGCGATCTGTAACCGTAATAAACGGTAGACGCACATGCTATTAAATATAAACTTAATATTTGGGGTATGGCTGATTCTGTTTACGCAGCTCAGTTCCATATAATTTTAGGTTTATAAAATTTTGATAAATGTATTCACGCATAGATTTGCTTCGTGACTGTATTTACAACAATTCGCATAACATTCTTAATGTAAAAGCTATGATGTTGTTAACTTGTTTGCGTTTCTAACTTACTGGATATATTTAAAAAAATATATGTTTTATATATTTTTTCAACACTAATATATTTTCTCAAATAATAATATTAATAATAAAGTTTATAATGTGTTAACACTTGATTAATTTACATAAAATATTAATGACATCATGACCTGTAACGCCGAATGTACTTTATACATCCAGAGTAACTTATTACTCCATGATAAGTTCATTAAGAAGCGAAAATGAATTACTACAAATACGATTTTCATATATGTTTTTCATACACATCACCTTCACACATGTATGAAAAATCATTAAAAAACCTTTACAAATAACAAAATGGTAACAAAAATACCATAACAAGCATACACAATGCGGCGCACGTCAAGTATCAATAACGTCGTCACAGAACTTTACGTTTACGCGCCTTTCTCAAAAGCATTCTCCGCAAAATTCAACGCACTTGCGACGTCTTTTCATACACGACATGACATATTTAGTTTCTCTGTAATAACTATGTGTACAGAAGAATTTGAAACGATGAAATCTCTCTAACCGTTAGTCTCTGATCGGCGTCAACGCATTCTCTCACCAAATCACACCATTCTTCATTGATAGAAAGCGGTCTTCCCCATTGTTTATCACTGTCAATACTTCTTGATTCGTTTTTCCTGCCATGCCAGTTGTATACCAGTGCTCGCAATACCTTTAAATAGTCTGGGCGGGTGTCATTCCGAGATCAGCAAACTTTATAACTGTTCGCTGCGCCGCGGGTTTTTCCGACGTTGCCGTTACAAAATCTCTATTTTTCTACCGATTGTTTTCATTTGTCTGTATACTGTTCGTTTTTGACGTCTTCATATTGAAATTTTCTGAGGTGACATCAAAGGATGCAGACGACAACCAGATATTGAAAATACGCATCATTGATTAGAGTTCATACAAAATACATGTTAGGATATTCTGATGTGCGCCGGGAAATGGTACCTCAATATCAATTATGTCAATTTAAAGCAAAAATAGCGTTTAGATTTTATCGGAGACTTGATAAGTATTGAAATAATATATATAGAATGTATATGTGAAAATATATGTCCTGACGCTAAAATTGTTTCGTATTTAAATTTGTCACGGAGTTTTGGGACAGCCCTAGTACAGTTCCTTAAAATCAACACAAATTGATTGTATGTAATCTAACTGATAATAATTAAGCAATTTTTTGAAATGTATTTAAATTGACAATTATTTTGGCAAAAGAACTGTCATTGGATGATGTGGCACTGAGTTTATATTACTCAATTAATTTAATATTTGTACCGAACAACTGTTTGGACACAGATCTGTAACCCTGAATGAATGGAGAAAACTCGTCCTTTACGATAATTTATTTATAATAGCAAGTTTCAATTTATTACAAAGAAGTTTAATATATATATATGGTAATGCTGTGGCTACTTTCCAAGAGGTGCTGCAGCAACCACTGTAAATCTACTGACTGACATAAAGTGCAACCACAATACTGTTTGCTGAATGAAATTAAGCGCAACAACAGTACCTCTTTCTTATGAACATTTAGCGCAACCACAGTCCGTCCCGCTATATGGCATTAAGCGCAACCGCAGTACTTCTTGCTGACACACTTTTAGCGCAACCGGAGTAATTCTTGCTGTCATTAAGCAAAAGAACAGTACTTTTCGATTTATGAAAATAAACAAAACATCATTACCACTGTATGACATTAGGCGCATCTACGCGATGGAAAATACAATCGTTTACGGGAGTAAACTCTCAATACACATCACTGGTTGGCTATATCTGAATACTACTTTTATGTTAAATGTACTTAGTCTAGTGCTGTTTATATGCGCTTGTCAAGTAATTCGTGGACGAAAGTAAAATAGATACTGTGTTACGTTACTGGAACAAAACAATGCACTTCATTTAAGTGTACAGATAGCGTGTGATCTTATGTTGATATCAATGTTAAACGAATGTATCCCATGTAAACCCTCTCTTATACAGATAACATGTATCGGCTAGCCGATAAAGACTTCGAACTTGAAATGTTAAATAACCACTGTGTACTCGCAAATTCATAAATCACACAATTAATGGGCATGCTTATATGTTATGTCTTCACGTATGATTGGGTTAAACAGAACATTTTGCATAATGTGTGGGAATAATTATTATATTTTAAAAAACGATTATAAGAAATTTTGTTGTTATTGTATTATCTTTTAATCGCTGTATATTGTATTTTACAATATAGTTTGATTCTTGTCCAAACTAACACATTCTTTGCTTAAAGGCCTAGTTTAAGGCCACTCCATGGGGTATGCCACTCAGTGTATTGGTCAACCATAAAATCTCTTATCATTATCTGCAATCTTTTCTCTCAGATGATTAAGTAATGGCTTTGTGCACTATTTCAATATATCTCTACCTCTGCAGCAGTGTATTATCTTAGCTGACAAGGGTCACCACACTGTGACCACAGTAGGGTGCCAATACACAGGGGTATAATACCCCAGATTGGGGGGGGGGGGGGGGGAAATAAAAAATGATTAAACTAGGCCTTTTACATGACTGTCTTTACATGAATCCCCATATTTCGCATCCGTAATTTAAGGTCGCACCCATGAAGGCATCAAAAAGTTGGCATACAATACTGGACTTAATATCTAGATTTTTAGGAAGATTGATTAAGACGTTTAGAGCCTTGAGACCTTTTCCAGCAAGGGATTCAGCATTGAGTAAAAATTAACCTGAATAATTTAACACTGTACCTAAATAATTACAGTTATCATTTATATCCAGTCCTCTTCTTCTAAACCTTAGTTTTACTAGCATTAACTTCAAGCCCCCAACTGTTACAATATTCACTTAAAAGATTTCCTCTGTTTTGTAGGTCATTAACAGATTTACAAACAACACCATATCGTCAGCAAATAGCCTAAGTATAAATATCAAATCGCACTTTAAAGTAATCTAAGTATGTATTACAATTCTTAACACAACATTTAACTTGTTAGAAAATGTCTTTTACGATATTTAAAAATTACCATCTATACCTGTGCTGTATAGCTTATACCACAGTCCATTTAAATAAACAGAATCAAATGCACGTTTTATATCGACCTAAAAAAAAATTATAAACGGCCATTATCATTTACAATGTTTTGAACAATAGCATTTAGTACCAATATTGCGTCTACAGTCAAACCACCCTTGTGAAATCCAAATTGTGCATCACTTAAAATATCATTATTTTCTATCCAATTATTCAATCTACTATTTAAGGGACTATATCAAGAAAAATTGACTTCCTATTGCACTTTGAAATAAATTATTTGATAAAAATGCTTTTGACTAAAACAGGTGCATTAAATAAATAAAAATAATATAAAACACAATAAGATATTTGATTGTAAATGCTAACAATTCTGACCTCAAAATGTAAACAGGAAAAGCGCCAAACAAACACAACTTATATTATAAATTTATATTTATCTCAGAATTGGTACACTCTTTTCCCATGATACATACCCTGTTTGAACCGTTATTATATGCCAGTATTAATATCTTAATTTCAGATATTTTTAATAAATTGCCCCCTTGAGGCCCTTTTCAACGACATAGTCCCTTTAAGTACGCTGGTGTAAATTTTAGACAAGCAGCCTACCAGAGTGATCCCCTCTATAGTTCCGTACATTGTCGGGGTCATAAAAAAACAGGCACAATTACACCTTTTGACCATTCAGTTGGAAAATGACCCTAGCTAAGGACAGTAATAAATAGTTTTAACAAATATGGTGATAATATACCAAAACTTTCGATGAAATGTTCGTTTAAAAAATTGTCGCAACCACACGATTTATAGCGCTTAAGACGTTGAACTGCTTTTTCTTCAAATATGTGTACCTGTTAAATCGTTCTGAAGACACTTGTCTACTTTTGCTACATAATGAAGTACAGGCATAACGCACAATGCTATGCAAAGTTTTACACATTTAGTTTACTACAGCCTCCATTTACCAGTGCGTATGCAAATTAAACCATTAAACATTGTAATTTCAGATTTAACATGAATCATTTGATTTCCATTCTACTATCATATTTAGTCTACTTCGTTATGCTGAGATAACACATCCCCCGTATCTCCAGTAAAGTGAGATAATATGACTTAAACGTCGATAGTTTTACTTTATACGTTATATGAAAACAGCTACGCGCGTAAGAACGTAAAATACACGTTATTTGTTGTTTTTTATTTGATGTTTATTCGAAACATTTAAAAATGAGATTATACTGGTTTGCTTTTCGTTGAATGGATAGTTAATCGCAATATTGTATGGATGTTGTACCAAATGTGTGGTCCATATCGACGAATCCCTTATTATTTGATCACGTTCTATTAGCGGGAATAAAACGTTTTGATTTCCAATAAAACTTAAAGATTCACAATATTATTCGACAAATGTATGTCCGTGTTTCTATGAACTCTATATAATCTTTGAAAACATGTATTGACAATATTATTTGTTCCCGGTTATACTCTATAATTGTAAACACAGTTAAACGCAAAATGTAAATACTAGTCAGACAAACCTTAACGAGATAGACAGTATGTCAAAACAACCTTTAATATTGTCAGATAACGATTGTCTATCGTCTCCGGAGCACATGATCAATATCAGTTAACCAATAATTACTAGCAGCCCAATAAATACTGTGGAAAGTTTGCAGTAAAGACGCCTCTCAGTTATGAAATACATTAAAACATAAATAATAGAATATACATATAATCAAGTTTTTTATATATATATTTTTTAACATGGAGTCTAGTGATATTGAAGGTGATATTCACTGTGGAAGTGCCATAGAATCGGTATGCGAGCCTTGCAAACGGAAAAATATATTAACTGCTGCTACGGTTTTCTGCAAACCATGCAAAGAGCTTTTGTGTAAAGAATGCAGTCATCCACACACGATTTATAAGCCAGGCCATCATGTCATAGAGAACATTCGGGACATGGACTCAGTCCCTGTAGCCGTGGACATGAAAGGCATGGACGTGTGTCAAGAACACGGCATGGAGGTCGAGTATTTCTGCCAAGACGACTCAAAACTAATCTGCAGTAGATGCATCATCAAGCATCTAACATGCAAGATCGATGATTTGGCATCTGTAACAGAACAAGACGAACGCGCGTTTAATGACTTAAAACAATCTCTGCAAACGTGCGAGATAGACACTAAACGTATAATTGCAGAGAGTAAACAGTCAGAGATTGCATTAACTGAATCCATAAAAGACATTTCAAAACAAGTAGACGCTTGGCATGAACGTATTACAAAACTTTTTCAAGAAGCAAAGGCAAAAATGATGGCCGAGGCCGATTTGATAAAAATACAGGAGGTCGAAAGATTACGCGAACGGCAGCTTGAATCTTCCAAAGTAATGAAGGAAATACATGACATGTTTCTATTATGCTCTGTGGTTTTGAAAAACGGAACACCTCAGCAAAAACATATATTCTTCAGAAATGTAAAGGTGACATTGAAACAAGCTGCAATTCATATTAAAGAGAAGAATGCCACACCCCTTACATCAAAAATTACATTGACAGTTAACAAAGAGTTGTTGTCACTTATTGATAATGATATGGCAATGTTTAACTTGGATCGGAACAGCACATACATAGGTATGTATACCAACGGTTAATACAAGCAAATTAGTTAATACCGTGTAACACGTGTCTGTTTAAAGATCATTTTGGTAGTTTTTTATGCGTATAGCTTCGCGCACCAACAATTCAAAAAGTGTTTTGAAAGAAAATATCAAATAACTATTTGGTACACTGTTATTATCAACTAGTATATCTCAGATACTACTACTACTACTACTACTAATACTACTACTACTACTACTACTACTACTACTACTACTACTACTACTACTACTACTACTACTACTACTACTATTACTACTACTACTACTACTACTACTACTACTACTACTACTGCTACTACTACTACTGCTACTACTACTATTACTATTACTACTACTAATAACAATAATAATAACAATAGTATAAAAAAAAATTAATAGTGTGTCTTGTGACAAAATGTTTTGTGTAATTGTGAAGTTTGTTAATACACTGGAAACGAAAGTAGGCAACCACAGCCTAAATACTGAACCCGCATAGCTATGCGCTTGCTATCTGTGAATATTGACGTGTTTGGCTGTAATAACTGTTGTGTACACAGTTATTATTAACTGCTTTTACTAATAGAATCATTGTTTTTAAACAAATTTGTTGCTGTAGTAAAAATGCGCTTTATATAATTAAAAAAAAACATTTGTTTCGCATAACACTGCATAATAAAGCAATTTTTGCAAATTATATATTAATGTGTTCACCATGTAATGTATTTTTGTATCAATAAACTATTACAACCAATAAAAAGCAATCATTTTATTCAATCAATGAACAATACTACTGTTGTGCTGAAATAAGAACAAGCAAACTATTTTCTAAAGATGCATTTACGGGTGGGTCATTTACGTGCATTTTCCACAAAATTTAATTCGATAACTCCTATTATGATCCTTTCATTGTATTAGGCAAATTGCATAGCATTTTATAGTTGGTGTCTAGTCTGCGATAACAGATGCATACTCTCTATAATTAATGACAAAATGTTGAGTGATTTGAATTGTCAGATACAATTGATATGTGAACTTGGTCATCATGATATGTGTACTTGGTCATCTTGTCAGATACAATTGATATGTGTACTTGGTCATCATGATATGTGTACTTGGTCATCATGGATGAATACAAGCACGAATACCATTTCAATTTTATTTATGTACATATTCAACCTTTACTGCAGATCAAGTTGGACCAAATTCTCAACTGAATGTGTTTTTACATTAGATATGATCTGTATTGTTTAATATTAAAGATTAATATGGAGTTTCTGATTGACTTCAAGTTCATAAGTAACATTAACTTGTCTATGAAGCTTGGTCTTTACTATACAGATTGGACACAATGCCTTTAACATGTTCTTCTCGAATGCAGTGAATTATCGCTGTCAATGTTTTTTCTTTATGTCTTTGTATATATAAGCGATAATAATACGGGGATAATGTTTTGCGACGAAGAGTATTTTTCCGTTTTCAAACAATACACAATTTATCAATTTATTAGTATATCGGAGTAAAATATTTTTACATGCCTTGTTAAACAGACAACGTGCTTTAAATAGTTCCTACGTCTCTTTGTATATATCTATCGGTAGTTAGACTGCAATGCTTTAACACTTATTGACAGGAATGTGTACTCCTTATATACCATATTTAGATATTACAATTGTGCAATTCGGATCATTGTGCATTTGACTTTAAATTCACGATTTACTTGTTACTTTGAAACTTGTGGATATCTAATAAAGGAACATGCGCGATAGCGAAATGCACAATAATCAGTATGATTGATGGAAAAGATCCATGACGCGGTTTTACTGTTTTAACTTGTTTAACAATGAAATTGGATACCTAGCTGTACGACACATATCTTTACACATTGTTTAGATGTCAAGACAGTACTTAAAAACCGCCCAATCAAAATGAAAGAGAAGGAGGTGTCGGTACAAATATATGCTCCTAAGAAACTAAATACAATCATCGTACACGGACCAAAGAAGATCATGACAGAGGAAAACGACGATATGTTTGTGATATACTTTGAAAGCGAAAGGAGGTCTGGAGGGGGTGAAATTGCAGAAATCGACTTTCGGTCAGAAGAAAGTGCCTTTTATATCACATTTGAAGAGGAAGACGGTAAGCGTTTACGTGCTTTCTTTTATGAAATAACACTCAAATCTTCTTAACCCAGCCACAGGTGGAATGTTGTATTTACTACAAATGTCGCGATTGTAGGCATATGTAGTTTTGATAAATGTAAGATTTTAGGTTTTTACACGCTCATATAACCACTTACAAAGTAAAAGTAACATCGCTCTTTTATCAATACTGATTATGAAATACCACTCAAATCTTCTTTACCCAGCCACAGGTGGAATGTTGTATTTACTACAAAATGTCGCGATTGTAGGCATACCTAGTTTTGATAAATGTAAGATTTTATGTTTTTACACGCTTATATAAGAAAGATCGCTCTTTTATCAATACTGATATGTTTTTAGCTCTACTAATTGGTTAAGATGACTTATTGACACACAAAGCAACTGCAAATTAAATTTCTTTTTTAACCAAAATGCGTGATATTGAGAAAATTGGAACGGGCCATTGAAGTACAGATTAAATTTTGGGGGTGACCTGGATCACCGCCAGGATCGAGCAAAGCTTTGAGAATTCTTTTTTATAGGTAGATAGGGCAAATGAGGTAACATGTCACTCATGGGTAACCTACAGTCACAAAAATATGTTGTATTTCTTTAAAAATCAGGGTTTAACGGGAAGTACGCTAATTGATATATCATCGTTTAAGTGTTCAAAACAATATTAATTTCAATCTTCTGGTATTTTGTGCATACCAAACTCTCACGCATTATATATCAAGCGCTCCTCATATATTTCTTTGTATATGTGTTGATAAGCATTTCTGCATAGACCGGATATCCACAAGAACAATATTTTGGGAAAAGCGAATTTTTCATAAAGAGACATGTTCTGGAAGAAGTTATTGATTATTTGGCAAAGTATCAGACTATTTAACAAAAATATATAATTTAAGTTGATGTGACATAATAATAACAGATTCCAAAACATGTTCGTCGTAGATTATTAACATGCTTTGGAAACCACTACATTACTATTTTATTGTGGTGCTTTAATAGATAGTCTTCATTTCTTGTTAGATAGTTGTATACCTTTGTCCGAGATTTCAAATTACAAATTACAGATGCCAGCATTTTATTGTAGATAGGATTTTATTTATTTTCTCAGATTTGGAAGCTTTAATAGTAAACAAATAACGTTTGTTTTGCATCATTGTTCCGGAATGGTATGCTTGAACAGACGCTGCCACAAATATCAATCATATTCAAATAAATCTGCAATATTATCCAGTGATAGCACTAGGATATCACGTCTTAAGCGGTTAACTATTTCATACAAAATTGCACGGGCATTATGTTTGTGATATTCAAATGAGCACTTAGTAATGTTTGTGATTTTCGATGAATGGAAATTAATCCTTTAACAATAGCTGGGAAGGAGTTTAAACTAGTCCCGGCAAAACACGGATAGGTCTATTAGATGATATGCACACTACAGAAGGAATACATTTGACATCTAAACCAAGAAATATGGTGAGGAATTAAGTTTCAGTTTCCAGAAACCACACATGAGGTTAATAGCAGCAAATAATATAAAGTAAACATTTGATGACAATAATGTAGTAGTCTAGAATTATGTCTTTTTTATCTTGATCTGGGATGTAGACAAAAATTTTGATTTCAATTCTAAATGTGCTTATTACTCATATTGTTTTGTGAATTATAGACAATTTTGGCGTTCTAAATAAGTCGTATAATAGGAGAGCGAATGCGGGAAATATTTGTGTCAGTCATGACACTATTTGGCATTTATGAAAAACGTATCTGCTGTAGACACTGTAGTTTATTGAATGAAAAGTGTAAGAATACGATTGTATTGATTCTCACACTACATATAACCAATAGTCCTCCTCGAATTATTAAAATATGAACGATACGTTATGGACACGTGTGTATTTGTTTGTAATTGAAATAGTTGACATTTTTATATCCATCATACAGTCATCGAAATTGTCAGCGTGAGTTTTTTTTAAACAGTTGCAAAACGAGTTGTGGACAGGGGTGATCATCGCATAATGCGAAAAGATGTTGATGTAGAACTTTTAATGCCCAGTCGATCAACGAAAACGCCACTTCAATCCAGAAGCGTCAAACATAATCAAAATAGAAACAACTCAATATACGACACAGTCAAAACAGTGAAGGTTCGAGGAGTATGCAGGGTGGCGAGTAGAGACTCGGTTCAGTGGTACTTCGAGAACAAGAAAAAGGCTGCTGGAGGTGAAATAGAAAAATGGTTCACGGACGACGAAGATGACGATATTATGTACATTCAGTATAAAGACGAATCAGGTTTGATTGTAATTTTCATTTTATTGCGTTTTCCAACAATAATGATAGGCAATGGTTAATAAAAGGCGTCATTCTATCAATAATTAACGTTTTTTTGTGAGATGCCTATCATTTTGACGAGCACAATAGCTCACGTTTGGTCGTTAACGTCTCGACCAAAACACGCTTAATCTGGACACATTGCGTGCACACGTTTGGCATGATCATTCAAATGGTTACATGAATTTTCTACACTAGTTAATTGGTATTTGCTTTTTTAATAAACGTAGTTGACAAATGCAGCTCTTGCAGTGATCTGTGCGTGTATATAACGAGTTGTTAAAAGGTGTAGTACCGGTAATCTAATTTGGCTATGAGAAACGCAACGCCAACATGTTGCCACTGTGTTAATGCATATCAGTATATCGGGTAGAGGTCAAACATGTTACAAATTTCCCCATCAAATTAGATAATATTAACATTTATTAAGTAAATCACACAATCATAGAAATATGTATCCTAACGCACGCGCTTCGCTTAGCACTTAATGGTTCAGCATAAAAAACTACATGTATCTTGCAGATAATTTTGTAAAGTTTTAATCTTCTTAAAGCCGTTCAATTGCTCATGCAAGTTGGTCCGAGATATATTGCAACATAGATTATTAGTCCATAAGATTATAAGCGAGTATGTTTTTATTTAGTTGCTAAAGCTGTAGCAGAGAGACAGCACACTATAGATGGGCATGAGCTGGAGGTGTCGTTGTACACTCCACCCGTTCCTCCACCCAGCTACCCAGACAAGCTGCTAATCAAAGGACTGAACCCTAAGATAACATTCAGCGTCCTAGAGCTGTACATGGAGGCCAGGGCGGGGATTACTCTTGTCCAGGGTTCAATGACATACCACGTCGACCAGAAAGACACTGCTTTAGTTACAGTTGACGGGGAAATAGGTAATTGTGTTATGTAAATAAGTTCGAGAAAAAATATTATTTATTATGTCATTTTGAAAAGTGCATAAGCAATGTTGAACCATTATATTCAGTTTTTGTTTCAGCTACTGAGAACATTGGTAATCTCATTGAGTAAAGAAGCAATATTTTATCGTTATGTTATTTACATGTATAACGTAGTAATAAAATCAAAGTTTGGAACGTTTTTTTAATTCACCTTTACTTTATATGTACGATGGATGATTAAAACAATTTCTTCATAACTTTTTTATTTGACGTCAAATCAATTCCAAATTTTAACTCAATGCATTACAACTTACTACTCGCAAATAACTCGTATTTATTATGTTTTACGTTCTTATAAAATCTATGTTTGGAAAGTGATGTTAATTCTACGTTTTTCAGACATAACTAAGATAGAAGAATTGTGCAAATCAAAACCCCTTGAAGGTTCTTTTTTGCGGTTCAGTCTGGTGCCCATTACCAACTGCGTGCTCGTATCAAACATCAGTGATGCAGTGACTGAGGACATGATTTCTCTGTATTTTGAGAATGCAAAAAGAAGCAATGGTGGAATAGTGGAAAAAGTTGAAATGTTTCCTACTCAAAACTACTGTCTGGTGTTCTTTGTCGACTATAAAGGTAAGAGGAATATCATAAACATCCAAAATTTAAATCAGAACATGTTTTTACATAATCTAATTAAATTTGTTTACTGCAGGTGTAATGATATCGTTTAAACACATCGCAGTATGTTTCCTTATTTTGACAGCTTTGTGTCCGTGCCTAATTTTTCTAGAAGAAGTTTGCTTATTAAAGCGTTTTATCCTTAATGCAATAGTTATTGAATAGTAGTCTTATGTTTGAAATTGGATCGTCAACAAAAACACATCATTAATCCCCAATACGGTATGAACCGCGACAAAGAGTGAATGGCCTCAACATATTTAACATTTACATTATCCCTTATTGTTCAGATATCATTATATCTTAGATATCGTTTTTAATGATGCTCTAGAATAATAGCGTGTTCTGTAACCTGACTGTCCGAAATTTTTTTTTTTTTTAATGCAAACATTGTCTTTAAGTAAATAAAGCCACAAAATCGTGTTTCACCGACAACAAAAACACTCTTTTAATGCGCTACTCTTATAGAAAACATATTTTGGTCTTGTTTAAAACAGCAGTGCTAGTACCCATTTCCATCTATATTAACTTGATTTTTCGAACTTAAACTGATAAGTATTTCACTGCAATGAAGATTAAAATATAGTGCTCTATAAGTTTGTAAACAACAATAGTGCGTGTGTCAGTCTATGATGACGTCATAAACCAAACAAAGACAAGAAACGGTATCGATATCGTTTTTTTTATGGGAGATCGTAATAGTTTAGATGTTCTAGGTGCTGTCATTTGTTTATAAAAATATAATTTCCAGATTTTGTATTTTGCAATTAAAGATATATATTTTGGTTGTATTTTATATGCTTTACAAACTAGTATGGTCAAACATAATTGATGTACTATTTCATAGTTTGATTAAGAGGAACAGTATAGAGACGAATAGAGTATACATTAGCAATCGAGCTTGTGTTCATTTTATATAGTCCGAAGTCCAAAGTAAACAATTTTCATTGTGACAGATACGATACTTCTTTTAATTTAAGTTGTGGATAATGTCCTGTCAAAAGAGCAGATGCTAGATGGAAGACAGCTTGAAGTTAGTAGATACTTTCCGTGCATTGGACGGGCAGAAGGCGACACAGTTAAACAGCTATTTAAAACACCTGCCCCTTTTACAGTGAAGGCAAACGTGCAAAAATTAATTTTTTAAGTCGTTCTGTTGCATACAAAGAAGCCATGGAACAGCAGTTGGCTTTCTGTCACGCCAAAATAAATTGGTCTGCATCAACTGACGTCGAAGATGTTGAAATATGTTGTACTTTATTAGACGAAGTAAAAGACTGTGTTAAACTGGCCAAGGACTGGAAACGCCTTGCAAAAGCAAGTTTTGAAGACTTTATGAACACACTTGAGGTTGAACATGTTGTTGTTATGCAAGATCTTTTGAAGACAATCCCAAAGCTGTTTCAATATTCATACACAGATCAGAAAACAAAATATATATAGTGGGTATAAAAGGAGGAGGAGTTTCAGACTTAAAGAATATGTTGAGCGAATTGTTCAAGACGTATAAGAAGCGTCGGAGAAGGAAAAAATGGAAAAAAGAAGGAATTGTCAATAAAAATCTATGTTCACGAGAGGCTAAATACAATCATAATTGTACGTGGTAAATCATGAAAAAAGAAAACGATGATTAATTTTTAATTTATTTTGAAAACACAAAGGAAATCGGGAGGTGGTGACATTACAGATAGTGGCTTTAAGAAAATGTGTTTTACATCACATTGCAGATGACGTCGGTTAGCGAATATACCCGTGCTTGCTGTCTGTTATGACGTAACATTCAACTAAGCCTGACCGTTGGATATGTGATTTGTTTTCTTCAAAATTGTCATTACTGCAAATGTCGCTATTGTAGATATTCATATTGTTCATAAAAGTCAGTACACACGTACACACTTCTACAGAGCTACTTACACAATATTAGCAATATAGCTATTTTAACCGCTGAATACTAATATTACAATACAACAACGTTTTGCATTCATTACTTTCTTGTTAACTTGACGATTTCTTTGACGCACAGCTATACAATTACAATTTGTATGTACCTACTAAATATTATTTGAGATTTTGTAGTTTGCAATATATTAAGCCGTTTTCTTGGTTTGCATGTTTTATTGTTGTCTCGAGTGACTATTTCGTGCTTTTAAGTTTATCGCTTTCCAACTCTCTTTCGAGCAGTTTACCTTCTAACACTTCAATTCTGTGCACAAATGACTGGAGAAGGTCCTACTTCATTTCTTATAAAAGGTCTTTCAATGTTTCTCTAATCGTGCGGACGCCCTTTTTAATTGTTCCTTCAATTCTTGCATCCACTTTCTTCATAGAGGATTCTACTCGCTCTAGATTGGTGTTAATTTGTTTCATATGCCTAATAACTTCAGTGAGCTCATCTTTGAAGCTTTTAGTGTGAATGTCTTGTTCTTGTGTCATAACATCGATGCTTTTAGAGTTTTTCGTTTTTTGTTTATGATTACCTTTATCAGGATTCGCCTGTTCTGAAATACTTAATTGTTCTAGTTCACTTGTGCTTGATAAGGCTTCACTTCTCTTACTTTTTACTCTTGTTCGTTATTTTGCACCTCATTTTTATTTGCCTGTCCTTTTTCCATTTTGGGTACTTTTTACTTTTGTACAGTATTCTTTCCACATGCGCAAATGGGATATTTTGTTAATTAACTTAACATGCAGTTTTCTCTATATTCTCAACAAGTCAGTTAAATTTCATATCATATCAGAGTCAAAACTTACCTTCATAGTTCGGTTACTTCAAAATCTAATGCATTTCTACACTTTAATCCATGGTTTATTTAAATATTTTTTTACACACCACTATAATATATATATATACATATATATATATATATAAAATTTCAGATTTTGTTTGATATATATATATATATATAATTCCAGATTTTGTTTGAAAGCTTTGTAAAAATTATAATATATTATAAATATATATAATTTCAGATTTTGTTTGAAAGCTTTGTAAAAATTATCTTTATCGTTTGACTTCTGAAATGAGAGCTCTGGAAAGAAAGGAAGATACGTTGCGTTTCCCACAAACCGCTAATGATGTTATCTTAAGCAAAGTATTTTAAGTATACCATGGATAATAATAGTAGTAATCCAAGATCGCATTTATTTGGTTCTTTATGGTGGTAGATGGACATGAAACCATTAAAATATGCAATTGATAATTGTTAAACTTTACCTCAATATCTTCCACAATTATTTTTAATGACTGATCTGAAATGTGTCAAAAACTTTATTAATGCTTATTGATTTTGGGTAGCGGAAAGACAACAGTATAATATGATTATATTTCAACATTTGAAAAATATGTTTTCAAAGGTCTACACAAAATTACGCTTAAAGTTTTACAAACAAAAGAACACATGATGGCGACGATGGAAAGTATATTTTGTAATATGAACCGTTTATGTGTGAACGAAGAACATACGTTCGTCCTTATTATAATTCATGGTGTTTATAAATTATTAATTAACGCACAAACGAAAAGTCAAAAGGTAACAGCAAATGATGTGTGAGATATGCATGACACAAAATTGAATTCATATTTGTACACCTGTCTATAAGCACACACTTTACAAAATTACCTTTTTATACAAGAAACACATTACAACGCACTAGTATTTATTTGATTTGGATCACGGTAAACCAAAATTATTTCTCGTTAGATATGATCACACTAATTTACAGCAATACATTGTTAAATAGGCACACCGGTAATATTGTTAAATAACACCCTTGCGAATACAGTGTTTTTATGAGATTTTCATAAAAAATAGGCAATTGCACCTGGTTGAATACGCATTTTATTAAATAAATATCTAACTAATTATAGAGTTGTATGTAGTTGCTAAGGTGACGCCTACTATACTTATTCATAGTGGTACATGCATTGACCATAATTAAGTAAGACGAGTCATATGTTTTCCGTTGTGATTTGTGTATCCCCAAAGTATGCATAGTTATACAAAAAACATTGTTGTAATCACTACTGTTCTCCTTTAACTACTCATTTATACAGAATCATGTATATTTTTAATTATAATGTTTAAATAAATTCTCTTGATCAATTGTATTTGCCTTGAACGTATAATATTCAAATGTTGTCTTATTTTACATGTTCAGACAAACAATATTAACGTGTAAAATCATTAAAGCTGCGACGTGACAGATTGGGGAAATGGCAAAAAGTTTAGAAAATTTCAAATCTAGTAAATTAATATATTATTAGATACAACTGACTGAAATTACACTGTTGACACATAAACAAGAGTTTGAAACACACTGGTTTGATCATTATAACGCATTTTTACAACCCGATTTCAAATGCGTCTCGAGACGCTTTTCAACAATTTATAAATATTCGGTTGTTATTTTGAAATTGCCACGTGGTCCATATAGCAAATCGATTTCACTTCCGGAGTCCCGTATAGTTTACAAAACACGTACGAATCTTCAAGTAGCGCTAACAGCTGTCCAAAAGATATGAAGGTGTCCAGCGACGCTTTTAGAGTTTCAACCTCTCACGCCGAGGACCCTTGTTGAAGCCCCAAAAGGTACTCAGGACGTTTTTTGTTTTAAATTAGGTTTGTACGACTTTTTTTCTATATTTTTTAAAGAAATATATCAATTAACGAAAATAAAAAATCGTTTAAAAATATTATAATAATCTACGAATATTTACGTTATATTTAGACTGTGATATGTTGCCTAATACTTGCTTGCAAATTTTATTCGTCTTTTGTGTTTTAATTTGTTGAGACGTTTATGGTTCACATTGATCTAAATAGTTCACAAATCGCCTTGGCATTGGCAACCCCGAATTACTCATAATATAAGTACGCCACTGCCAGCAACCAAGCGGTATATGTCGACATGTTTGATGGCATTGTCAGCAGGCACATTGACATTATTATCCAGCATGTTGAAAGTGTCACCATCACCAAGCACGATGTCTGCCCCAGTAAGCACAATGACCATATCAACAAGCATAAAACACCCATCAGGCGTGATGTATTTTTTGCTTAAACACCCCTTCATATATTCACATTATAGAATGTTGCGGATGCTTATAACAGAGGTTTTCCCTTGTTTAATTGCTTTAAAACATGTTCAATGGAAAGTTACGTTATACTCCAGTGCATGGATACTGACATTATCCTGAACATATTATTTGTAATATATATTAGCCTACATTTGTCCTACAATAATAACTTATTCAATACAATGAGATACAAAGTCGTTCGTTCGATGCTAACACAAATGCGTTATGCGTACTACATATATTTAACAAACATCGGCAAAGACGATAAATGTTTAAAAAAAAAACAGGTGTAAACCTATTTCGTTTATTTCTTTAAAAAAGTAAAACATCAATGTGTGGAATTAAGCGCAGCCGCAGTACTTCTCGCCGCTACCGTGCTGCAGACAGGCGTGGTGCTGACCGTGTGGACACGACGTTGAGCTGCAGTCATGGGTGGTCTGGCACTCATCGGCTGTAGTTACACATCAAACATGATGACTAAACAGGCGAAGATTGCTCCGAATTTTGACATTTTTCTGGAGACAATTATGTAACATTTTCTCTACAGAACACTTAGAAATTGGATTTCAACACAGCACAGTAAATGTGCTTGCTACGCGCCACTCTAGCTCGCTAGAGTCCGCAAGGCATATTAACTTTTGCCTGTGCACAACATTTAACTCCACTTGATACACGGTGCTTGTACCACGTGATCTATTTTGTTCTGTGTGGGTCATTCCACCGAAAACAATCCCACGCTTCAGGTAACATTTTTTTTATCATTTCTTTATTAATTCTGAACCGATTTTCACGAAATAAAGACGAGTGCCCTGTCATAACAGAAATACACCATCCCATTCGAGTTTCTGGCAGATTAATTTAGTATTTTGTTCAAAAACTGCGACCGCGCATTTTGTTTAAACATAATTTGAAATGCTATGTGTGGAATATATTTTTATTGATCGTCAATACATTTCATAATATTGCTGCTTAAGATGCCAAACGTATGGCGGATACTGTAATTCTTCCCAGAGAAACTGCACACTAAGTATTTTGCTCACATACGTCTGAAGCTTTTTTTTTTTTTAGAAAATGAAACATTGCTATGTGTGGGTCACACATCTATTATGTTATGTGTGGAATACAAAAGTTCACGTCATTGCAAACTTGCTATCAAAGTCATTTTAATATAATGTTTTTTAACTTACACTACCCCACTGACAGTTGTGGGTGAACAACATTGGTTTTTCAGCGCATTTGAAAATGAAATTCACGATTTGCGATTTGTTATATATATATTATGTTCATTTTAATTGTAGGATGCGCTTTATTTGCGACAATTGTGCAAAAGAAATTAAAACTCGGTCAGGGTACTCCCGGCACAAAACCATGCATGAACAGAAAGGAAGATAATTCTGTTGCGGCAAGTCCTTTCTAGTGAGTCTCTGTGTATATTTACACGTTATTTTCGGACTTATATTTTTCTTTCAAATTCATCTCGAGGGGTCATCAATTCTATTGCAACTACTTACATATAAAATATATAAGGGTATGCTATAGTTTTTCATGTAGCCCTCGGTCTGGTCTTTTCCTAATTTAAAAGTTAAGCACATAATGCGTATTAATAAACTACGACAGAATCGTTTGGATTTCATTTCTAGTTAAAATCATTAACAGCACACTTATTTTGCCTGTATTAAAATTAATTTAAGACATGCTTTTCCTTTCCATTTTCCTTAATGTTACAGTGTGATATAAAATACTCATTAAAACGTAAATTTACTAGTCGTAGTCCTACCTCTCAATCCAGACCACCCAACGATAATTATGGATTATAGATTGTGTTTTCTTTAGACATACGTGCTGTTTTTGGCATCATCTAAATGTACACACGTATTTCTGTCTAGGATTCTTCCCAGCTGCGCCGGCACCGAACTAGAGTGCACGATGGACCGCGGTCATATGTGTGCACCCAGTGTGGGAATTCCTTCACAGGGCGGTACCTTCTTAGAGCCCACGAAAGGACGGAAAGAAAGGAAGATAACATGTATCCTGCATTGTTTGTCAGATAAGATGTAGGGACGATGTCCGTTTAAGGGATCACATGTCTACGCACACCGAAGAAAGGAACAACGTTTCCCGCAAAACATATTAGCAGTCTATGTAGACATCAACGTTCACGTGACAGTGATAAAAATGAATTATTGTTATGTGTGAATAAATTGGCTGTCGTTATTTGCTATAATTAAATGTTAATAATGAACAATTATCTAATAGGAATATAAGTTTTGAACTGTTTCCTTTAGGACATTGTTCAATTGGCGAATTCTACCAATACTAACCAATCAAACCTCTGATTGTAATTGTGCACTAAAACGGAATTCGCTACGGACAATTGTCACCATATTAATATCCTTCACTAATTCGATTACAATACGACTTTTTCTGCAATGTAAAGAAATGTAAATAGTCCAGATATTTAAGTTAAACATTAATGTAGCTAATGTAAATTAACGAATGGGACATTGTGCGTCATCGTTTTCAAAGTTGATAATGTACAGAGGTAACTGCTGCGTCAATTTGTTCGGACAATACGTAATCTGAAAGTCACTCTATCACATATGGAAGAACTTGCACACTAATAATAATATTTTGGTAATATTAGTAATATAAACATCTTAGAATCGATATGTTCTTTCTATAAACTACGATATCTACAAGGTATTCGAACTTACTTTTTGTATTATAAGAACTGTTTTATTTTAGTGAAATTATTTTGTAATATATGTTTGTTTTATAAGAATTTTATTTTTCGTTTTATTTTAGTGAAATTGTTATGAAATATTGTGTGCAATATCATAAAAATGTGTGACAAGCATGGTGTTGAAAAACATTTTAATGTAAAGTTAAACTATGTATTTATTAATCAAAGTTTAAAGATTGGTGCAAACTGTGTTTATGTATGTTCACACTAATATTTGTACAGTCCATCTACGATATAGCAGCTTTAAAAAACGGCTGGATGTTTTGTGTCACCTGAGGTTGAATTTCTTATAAATGTATAATCGTTTTAAATATAACATTAATCAATCAATATTTTTACTTGGTGATGCTCACTTTTTGTGATTGTACCTGTGGTTATTTAACTGTAATTGCATATCTGTGATTTTATGTGATTAAATTGTTTTCGAACTGATATAGTCGTCTTCTCTTTATGCTAAAAACAGAACTGGTAATAGAGCAGTAAGGAGACAGACATAATAACAACATAGTTGTTTATTGCATTTTATGCTGCACACTCAAACTAATTTGATTCAAAGATCAAGTCATAGTCTTATAGTGGGCAAGAGGTTGCTGTCGTTTCGGCTGGAGTTCTCCCAGCGGACTCACAGAAATCCACGCTGGACAGCATGGATGTTTGAAGAAACATTTTTCTCTTTTTTCCGCCCCTTGACTCTTGCGAGCTGTCGTGTCAAATGGTTCCTGAAATGTAATCGGGAAATATACAAGCTTTTCATATTATGTGGTTTAGCAAAATACAGATAACTAATAAGTAGTATTAATTTCAATTATACTTGGATTCATGCTTTTATGTCTGAAATAACGATCTTCCTATTTGCTAAAACTACTCTTATATACATAAATAGCATAATCAGAGAACTAGTGATTCAACGGGTAACCGAAATATCCGATCGGATCGAATCCATTGTACGATTCGCGGTTCTGTCAGATTTTGTTTGAAATTTCGGATCAGGTCCGGTTCCAAATGCAGTTTTCAATTACAAGCAGTTCCAGTAAAATTATCCCTACTTTTTCTCGAATTATTGTCGTGAAGTTGAACTCCTTTACTACAAACCTATGCATAACATAGTTATTTTCGTGTGCAAAGTCGGAAAAGCGACCTCTAGATATTCCGTGAGATAAAATATGCTCCACCCTAATTGAATTTAATACCACAATGTAAATTTCGTCACATTTACGCAAAAAGTCATATTATATATATTTGTTAAGGAAAGTCACTTTTTGGCAAATATTGAACCTGTATACAGATTATTATAAAACAAAAATGGTAGGGTTGTATTTAATCTGGAAATACAAACATTTGCAATTAACATATATTGCCAAAATTGTTTGCGCAAAATCAGATAACTGTACGTAGTAACCAGATTTTAGCACTGAGAATTTTGATCATTAAAACGAAGACAACTCAGGAACTTATTTATTGAAGCAAATAAAACTGATGAAACCAGTAAACTATAATTAAAAATAATCATTGAACATAAACATACCATGTCAAAATGTGTATATGTTCAATGTGCAAATTCGCTGGTCTGTGCTCTTACAACTTACAACACTGCGTCTACAAAATGTTAGCCAAAAATGTATGCCACTGAACAATTATTTACAATTTTTTGTATACTAACTGAACAGTATAGAGATAACAACTGCACTTTAACTGACTTATTTTAATGTATTGTATAAATATATCATGTTACTACTCAATTTTAAATTTAACATTACAGATAAGTTTTTTTGCTTTCCTCGAGGGGGCGACATGACAATTAAATGTTATCTACAAGTTTGTATATTAGACATATATATGGTATAACTAATACATTATTTTTTAAGAAAGGGCGCGCATTACCTATATTTAGTTACATATAGTATTTGTATCTAATTACTTGCAAGATTCGATCAGAAGTTTCAAAATTTTAGAATCTTATTTGGATCCGGATCCGAATATAAAAATTTGGATTCGTTGCTTCCCTACAGAGAACCATTATGCATTTATAGCATGATTTAAATACCTCACTGGAACATCATCTGGGGAAGACTCATTTTCAACCTCATTGAAGTCCGTTTCATCAAGGAGCTTGTAAACAGTCTTTATGCTGGTCTTGTAAACAACATTCCTATAATGGAAGGAAATTATTATTATTATTATTATTATTATTATTATTATTATTATAAGTAGTAACAGTAGTAGTAGCAGTAGTAGTAGTTGTGGTAGTAGTAGTAGTAGTAATAGCAGGAAAATCAATGTTATTCACCCACAACTGTGAGTAGGGTAGTGTAAGTTGAACAACATTATATTAAAATGACTTAAATAGCAAGTTTGCAATGTCGTGAACTTTTGCATTCCACACATAGCATAATAGATTTGTGACCCACACATAGCAATGTTTCATTTTCTACAAAAAAATCAGCATCAGACGTATGTGAGCAAAAATACTTTGTGTGCAGTTTCTCTGGGAAGAATTACAGTATCCGCCCTACGTTTGGCATCTTAAGCAGCAATATTATGAAATTTATTGACGATCAATAAAAATATATTCCACACATAGCATTTAAAGTTACGTTTAAAAAAATGCGCGGTTGCAGTTTTTGAACAAAATACTAACTTAATCTGCCAGAAACTCGAATGGGATGGTGTATTTATGTTTTGACAGGGCACTCGTCTTTATTTCGTGAAAATCGGTTCAGAATTCATAAAGAAATGATAAAAAATGTTACCTGAACCGAGGGATTGTTTTCGGTGGAATGACACACACAGAACAAAATAAATCACGTGGTACAGGCACCGTGTGATAACTACCATAGATTTATTACGTTATTTGATTATGACATTTTCTTGTCTTTATTAGGATTGTAAAAAGTACTATCCCGTTCATTTGGATTGTGTTTGCAATTACTTGTTTAACGGTAATTTTACTGTACCAAACATAATAAATAATAATTAGAAACCGACGGTAGACTACGCGAATGTAAGCCTTTTGAATTTATTGTCTTTAAGCCACTTGATCTTTTTATTATTTCTTGTTTGAGGTATCTCCTAGTAAAAATAACTTTTCTGTTTGGGAA
The DNA here is from genome assembly GCA_027627225.1 of Congeria kusceri. Classification (NCBI taxonomy): domain Eukaryota; kingdom Metazoa; phylum Mollusca; class Bivalvia; order Myida; family Dreissenidae; genus Congeria; species Congeria kusceri. The sequence continues at coordinate 29,272,585 of CM051034.1, forward strand.
ATCTCTGAAATTTTCATATTACTGGCATTCGTATTTTTCAATACTATATCTATATTTGCTATAGATATAAGATTATTTAATACAATGTAACATCATTTCTTAAACTATTATGTTATCTGTAATCGTATACATAATGATGTGAAGAATAGACAACTTCAAATTTTAAAATAAGAAAAGTGTGACTATATGTATATGTACTACTATGCATTTAACATGGCACCACATTCAATGCTTTTACTTCCATAAAATGTTAATGCTAGTTATATAAGTGTAAATTTATCTGATATATATCTAGTCCTCACAATCTCGACATTGCTCTATAGGCTATTCGTCTTTTTGGCCTTAACATATTGCAAAAAGTTGTTTTTACCTTATTTGGGAAACATACTAATTATGTTCGAATCCACGTGTTTTGTGAGCCATTTTTAGACCAGTAATTATGACCCTTTTGGTTGTTATCAATAATAGGTCAAACCAATCAGTTTCTCACTAGCGTTTAGTCGTAGAAAACAAGCATCTTTATACCTGTGGTCTAAGTCGGATAGATCTCTCGTAGCCGTGTTCTATGAACTTTACAAACTCGCTACGCTCGTTTCTAAAGTTCATAGAACACGGCTACTTGTGATCTATCCTAAACATATCATATAGAACGGTTGACCATTTCTTGTTTAAAATGTAGTACAAGACTGACTATGCATAATACAAAAGTTGTGTTACCTTTTTAGCAATAATTTTGCATGTGCTGGATTCTCAGTGTTATTCACCTCTTCCAACATAAACATATCTTTGATATTGATCTTATAATGTTCTTCGTTTAATTTTCTTTTAAATTTTGGATGGGCTGTTGCTACCAATTTCGACATTTTTGTGAGCTCCTCTGAATTATTACTGGTACTTAGCTTGATCATATTCCCGATTTCTTTCAGCATGTCATCTTTATGCTGTGCCCATCTTCCTCTCTGTTGCCTGCTCCACGATACCATCAATCTGCACATCCATTTTGCCTTTGTATTCACAAGTCTGTCAGCTTACTGTCGCCTGTACAGAGGTCTCGGTAGAAATGACCGCCAAACTGCCCAAACCAGTTTTCTGACCACTAGTCTCGTGACACCCCGAATGAATTGACCAATCATCTCTTTGTTATGGTCTTTTTGAGACAATAGTTCTCCGCTATATGATGTGACGCTGAGAACTATGTTTTCTATGTGATTAATGCCTGAGGTTGTTTTGTAGCCTTGTGTGAAGCCAAATGAAAAACTGAACAGAAATTGCAGTTATTTATGCACTAATATTATGTGTACAATATCATATTATTATATGCAAAATATCATATGATATATCGAATATGGATACTTTTGATTCTGATTGATACAGAGCACTAATTATCATGACGTGCAATGGCATTACTTATCGCTGCATGACATTAAGTGCGACCGCAGTACTTCCTGCTGTATGTCATTAAGCGCTACCGCAGCATTTCTTACAATATGACATGAAGCGCACCCGATGAACTTCCCATTGTATTATAATTCAACGCAAGCGCTGTACTTTCGGCGGTATGATATTAAGCGCAACCGCTGTACTTCCCGTTGTATGACAAAAAGCGCTATGGCAGTACTTCTCGTTGTATGTCATGAAGTGCAACCCCAGAACTTCTCGCTGTATGATATTAAGTGCGACAGCGGTACTTCCCACTGTATGACAATTGATGCAACCGCAGTACTTCCCGCTGTATGACATTAAGTGCTTATGCAGTACCTCTCTCGCTGTATGTCATTAAACCCTACCACAGTACTTCTCGCTGCATTACCGCAATAATGTTCACGGTATGACATTAAGAGCAACCACAGTACTTCCCGCTGTATGACATTAAGCGCCATTGCAGTACCGCTCTGTCTGTATGTAATTAAGAGCTATCGCAGTACTTCTCGCAGTATGACATGAAGTGCAACCGCAGTATTTCTCATTGTATGATATTAAGCGCAACCGATTAACCACCCGCTCAATATAATTAAGCGCAACTGCTGTACCTCCAGCTGTATGTCACTAAGCACAAACGCTGTTATTCCCGCTGTATGACATTAAGCGCAACCGCTGTACTTCCCGCTGTATGATATGAAGCGCAACCGATTAACTTCCCGCTAATTATAATTAAGCGCAACTGCTGTACTTTCCGCTGTATGTCATTAAGCGCAACCGATTAACTTCCCGCTGGATGACATTAAGCGCAACCGCTGTACTTCCCGCTGTATAACATAAAAGGCACAACCGGCTGTATAACAATAAACGGTGGACTTCCCGTATTATGATATTACGCGCAAATGCTGTACTGCCCGTTGATTGACATTAAGCGCAAACATTGTACTTACGGCTGTGTGATATTAAGCGCAAACGCTGTACTTTCCGCTGTATGACATTAAGCGCAAACGCACATACGTCCAGCGGTCTGACATTAAGCGCAAACGATGTAATGCCGGCCCTATGAGGGGGCACTTTACGGTTTCCCAGGCTTCGGATTCGGCCTGGTGGGGTCTGATTTCGAGCCGTCTTGGGTTCAGAGCTAGGAATGCTCATGTACGAATTTTATGTTCAAGGTGGCTCAACAAATACCCTGGCTTTACATAGTGCATATTTTCGAATTAACTAAGCATGACATTAAAAACTCCAGCCCTTAAATCGGATACTTACAAGTTCTAAAACTGTGAAAATGTTGCTCAGTTTTAATGTACCTATATTTCTAATAAATTCTCATTTGCCAATTCGAGTTTTTAGCTTAAACTGTATAGCGCTACCTAACACTTAGCGCAAACGCTGTACTTCCGACTGAATCACACATAAATAGGGTAATGCCACAGGGTAATGAATATAAACGAACATGCACACCAGTACCAGTGCAGTGAGTTATCATTCCATTGCAGTTACTTCCGACTGAATTACATAAATAGGGTAATGCCACAGGGTAACGAATATAAACGAACATGCACACAGTACCAGTGCAGTGAGTTATCATTCCATTGCCGTTACCTCCCGTTTACGTGATTTACCTATTTTCGGGAGAAACCATGAATCTAGAACATGGTCACGTCTCAATGCGCACTGTTTATCTATACCGTTTCGGTACACATTTTGTTATTGAAAGAGAAAATTGAAATTCCGTTCAATAATATAATTCCTCCATTTAAAATCTAGATAATGATTTTCCGACCTGAAGTGTGTACCTATGTTTGAGGTTTAACTCGCTACAATATCTTTTAAACACAAGCTGGTATTGATCACGAACATAATAAAGAACGTGTTGTTCGCGTGTGTTTATTTTTCTATGTCATATAAACAAACGTGAATGAAAAGCGCGAAATTTTGTTGAAGCAAACATTAACCAGCTCTACAATACATGTAATGTGAAACCTTTATATGCACACGACGTTGAAACCTGTATACATAAGTGAAGTGTATAAGACGGAGCGATTCAAATACTATCGATTTAACAAGCTTTGCACATAAGTTGCTCTGAATACGCAGGGATAGTTTAGTTGAATTAATATAAAGCCAAGGTTTACGTATTCGAAACATGGAGTCTAGTGATATTGAAGGTGACATTGACTGTGGGAATGCCATAGAAACGGTATGCGAACCTTGCAAACGGAAAAATATATTAACTATTGCAACTATTTTCTGCAAACCGTGCAAAGAGATTTTGTGTAAAGAATGCAGTCATCCACACACAATATATAAACCTGGCATACATGTGATGGAGAATATTCGGGACATGGATTCAGTCCCTTTGGCCGTGGAAATGAAAGGCATGGACGTGTGTGAAGAACACGGCAGGGAGATCGAGTATTTCTGCCATGACGACTCAAAACTAATCTGCAGTAGATGCGTCATCAAGCATCTAACATGCAATATCGATGATTTGGCATCTGTAACAGAACAAGACGAACGCGCGTTTAATGACTTAAAACAATCTCTGCAAACGTGCGAGACAGACACTAAACGGATAATTGCAGAGAGTAAACAGTCAGAGATTGCATTAACTGAATCCATAAGAGACATTTCAAAACAAGTAGACGCTTGGCATGAACGTATTACAGAACTTTTCCAAGAAGCAAAGGCAAAAATGATGGCCGAGGCCGATTTGATAAAAATACAGGAGGTCGAAAGATTACGCGAACGGCAGCTTGAATCATCCAAAGTAATGAAGGAAATACATGACATGTTTCTATTATGCTCTGTGGTTTTGAAAAACGGAACACCTCAGCAAAAACATATATTCTTCAGAAATGTAAAGGTGACATTGAAACAAGCTGCAATTCATATTAAAGAGAAGAATGCCACACCCCTTACATCAAAAATTACATTGACAGTTAACAAAGAATTGTTGTCACTTATTGATAATGATATGGCAATGTTTAACTTGGATCGGAACAGCACATACATAGGTATGTATACCAACGGTTAATACAATCAAATTATTTAATACCGTGTAACACGTGTCTGTTTAAAGATCAGTTTGGTAGTTTTGTATGCGTATAGCTTCGCGCACCAACAATTCAAAAAGTGTTTTGAAAGATAATATCAAATAACTATTTGGTACACTGTTATTATCAACTAGTATATCTCAGATACTACTACTACTACTACTACTACTACTACTACTACTACTACTACTACTACTACTACTACTACTACTACTACTACTACTACTACTACTACTAATAATAATAATAATAATAATAATAATAATAATAACACTAATAATAACAATAGTATAAAAAAATAATAATAGTGTGTCTTGTGACTCGATGTTTTGTGTAATTGTGAAGTTTGTTAATACACTGGAAACGAAAGTAGGCAATCACAGCCTAAATACTGAATCCGCATAGCTATGCGCTTGCTATCTGTGAATATTGACGTGTTTGGCTGTAATAACTGTTGTGTACACAGTTATTATTAACTGCTTTTACTAATAGAATCATTTTTTTAAAGCAAATTTGTTGCTGTAGTAAAAATGCGCTTTATAAAATTAAAAAAAAAAGATTTGTTTCGCATAACACTGCATAATAAAGCAATGTTAGAAATTATATATTTTTAATGTGTTCACCATGTAATGTATATTTGTTAATAAACTATTACAACCAATAAAAAGCAATCATTTTTATCAATCAATGAACAATACTACTTTTGTGCTGAAATAAGAACAAGCAAACTATTTTCTAAAGATGCATTTACGGGTGGGTCATTTACATGCATTTTCCACAAAATCTAATTCGATAACTCCTATTACGATCCTTTCAATGTATTAGGCAAATGGCATAGCATTTTATAGTTGGTGTCTAGTCTGCGATAACAGATGCACACTCTCTATATTTAATGACAAAATGTTGAGTGATTTGAATTGTCAGATACAATTGATATGTGTACTTGGTCATCATGATATGTGTACTTGGTCATCTTGTCAGATACAATTGATATGTGTACTTGGTCATCATGGATTAATACAAGCACGAATACCATTTCAATTTTATTTATGTACATATTCAACCTTTACTGCAAATCAAGTTGGACCAAATTCTCAACTGAATGTGTTTTTACATGAGATATGATCTGTATTGTTTAATATTAAAGATTAATATGGAGTTTCTGATTGACTTCAAGGTCATAAGTAACATTAACTTGTCTATGAAGCTTGGCCTTTACTATACAGATTGGACACAATGCCTTTAACATGTTCTTCTCGATTCCAGTGAATTATCGCTGTCAAGGTTTTCTCTTTATGTCTTTGTATATATAAGCGATGATAATACGGGAAGACTATTTTGCGACGAAGAGTATTTTTCCGTTTTCAAACAATACACAATGTATCAATTTATGAGTATGTCGGAGTAAAATATTTTTACATGCCTTGTTAAACAGACAACGTGCTTTAAATAGTTCCTACGTCTCCATATGTATATATCTATCAGTAGTTAGACTGCAATGCTTTAACACTTATTGACAGGAATGTGTACACCTTATGTAGCGTAATTAGATATTACAATTGTGCAATTCAGATCATTGTGCATTTGACTTTAAATTCACGATTTATTTGTTACTTTGAAACTTGTGGATATCTAATAAAGGAACATGCGCGATAGCCAAATGCACAATAATCAGTATGATTGATGGAAATGATCCATGACGCGGTTTTACTGTTTAACTTGTTTGACAATGAAATTGTATACCTAGCTGTACGACACATATCTTTACACATTGTTTAGATGTCAAGACAGTACTGAAAAACCGCCCAATCAAAATGAAAGAAAAGGAGGTGTCGGTACAAATATATTCTCCTAAGAAACTAAATACAATCATCGTACACGGACCAAAGGAGATCATGACAGAGGAAAACGACGATATTTTTGAGAAACACTTTGAAAGCGAAAGGAGGTCTGGAGGGGGTGAAATTGCAAAAATCGACTTTCGGTCAGAAGAAAGTGCCTTTTATATCACATTTGAAGAGGAAGACGGTAAGCGTTTACGTGCTTTCGTTTATGAAATACCACTCAAATCTTCTTAACCCAGCCACAGGTGGAATGTTGTATTTACTACAAATGTCGCGATTGTGGGCATATGTAGTTTTGATAAATGTAAGAGTTTAGATTTTTACACGCTCATATAACCACTTACAAAGTAAAAGTAAGATCGCTCTTTTATCAATACTGATTATGAAATACCACTGAAATCTTCTTTACCCGGCCACAGGTGGAATGTTGTTTTTACTACAAATGTCGCGATTGTAGGCATACCTAGGTTTGTTAAATGTAAGATTTTAGGTTTTCACACGCTTATATAACCACTTACAAAGTAAAAGAAAGATTGCTCTTTTATCAATACTGATATGTTTTTGGCTCTACTAATTGGTTGAGATGATTTATTGACACACAAAGCAACTGCAAAATAAATTTCTTTTTTAACCAAAATGCGTGATATTGAGAAGATTGGAACGGGCCATTGAAGTACAGATTACATTTTGGGGGTGACCTGGATCACCGCCAGGATCGAGCAAAGTTTTGAAGAATTCTTTTTTATAGGTAGATAGGGCAAATGAGGTAACATGTCACTCATGGGTAACCTACAGTCAAAAAAATATATTGTATTTCTTTAAAAATCACGGTTTAACGGGAAGTACGCGTATTGATATATCATCGTTTATTTTATGAATACTTTCTCTTCATATCGAGCAATTACGTTTTTAGAAATATACACGAAAGAGTTAGCAACGTATTCTAAACAGTATTAATATCGTTTAACTTCCGATGTAACCAGTGTTTGAATATAATAGTTGCTATAAACAAGGCCATGACATTATAAAATTCGAGGGTGTTCACCAACCGCATTGTTTAGCTCACTCTTCTTTTCACTTAGGCGATTAGGGATTAATTTAAGGTCTCGATGTATATCAGCATAAGTGTTCAAAACAATATTAATTTCAATCTTCTGGTATTGTGCATACCAAACTCTCACGCATTATATATCAAGCGCTCCTCATACATTTCTTTGTATATGTGTTGATAAACATTTCTGCATAGAGCGGATATCCACAAGAACAATATTTTGGGAAAAGCGAATTTTTCATAAAGAGACATGTTTGGGAAGAAGTTATTGATTATTTGGCAAAGTATCAGACTATTTAACAAAAATATATAATTTAAGTTGATGTGACATAATAATAACAGATTCAAAAACATGGTCGTCGTAGATCATTAACATGCTTTGGAAACCACTACATTACTATTTTATTGTGGTGCTTTAATAGATAGTCCATTTCTTGTTAGATAGTTATATAACTTTGTCCGAGATTTCAAATTAGAAATTACAGATGCCAGCATTTTATTGTAGATAGGATTTTATTTTTTTCTCAGATGTGGAAGCTTTAATAGTAAACAAATAACGTTTGTTTGGCATCATTGTTCCGGAATGGTATGCTTGAACAGACGCTGCCACAAATATCAATCATAATCAAATAAATCTGCATTATTATCCAATGATAGCACTAGGATATCACGTGTTAAGCGGTTAAACTATTTCATACAAAATTGCACGTGCATTATGTTTGTGATATTCAAATGAGCACGTAGTAATGTTTGTGATTTTCGATGAATGGAAATTAATCCTTTAACAATAGCTGGGAAGGAGTTTAAACTAGTCCCGGCAAAACACGGATAGGTCTATTAGATGATATGCACACTGCAGAAGGCATACATTTGACATCTAAACCAAGAAATATGGTGAGGAATTAAGTTTCAGTTTCCAGAAACCACACGTGAGGCTAATTGCAGCAAATAATATCAAGTAAACATTTGATGACAATGATGTAGTAGTCTAGAATTATGTCTTTTTTATGATCATTAAACGTCAAAAACATGCAATAAATCTCCAAAAATGCTTATGAATGTCAGGCATACCTGACACGTGCCGTAGAACTTAAGCTACACATATTAGGCTATCTTGATCTGGGATGTACACAAAAATTTTGATTTCAATTCTAAATGTGCTTAGTACACATATTGTTTTGTGAATTATAGACAATTTTTGTGTTCTAAATAAGTCGTATGTCGGAGAGCGAATGCGGGAAATATTTGTGTCAGTCATGACACTATTTGGCATTTATGAAAAACGTATCCGCTGTAGACACTGTAGGTTATTTAATGAAAAGTGTAAGAATACGATTGTATTGATTCTCACACTACATATAACCAATAGTTCTCCTCGAATTATTAAAATATGAACGATACGTTATGGACACGTGTGTATTTGTTTGTAATTGAAATAGTTGACATTTTTATATCCATCATACAGTCGTCGAAATTGTCAGCGTGAGTTTTTTTAAACAGTTGCCAAACGAGTTGTGGACAGGGGTGGTCATCGCATAATGCGAAAAGATGTTGATGTAGAACTTTTAATGCCCAGTCGATCAACGAAAACCCACTTCAATCCAGAAGCGTGACACATAATCAAAATAGAAACAACTCAATATACGACACAGTCAAAACAGTGAAGGTTCGAGGAGTATGCAGGGTGGCGAGTAGAGACTCGGTTCAGTGGTACTTCGAGAACAAGAAAAAGGCTGGTGGAGGTGAAATAGAAAAACGGTTCACGGACGACGAAGATGACAATATTATGTACATTCAGTATAAAGACGAATCAGGTTTGATTGTAATTTTCATTTTATTGCATTTTCAAACAATAATGATAGGCAATGGTTAATAAAAGGCGTCATTCTATCAATAATTAACGTTTTTTTGTGAGATGCATATCATTTTGAAGAGCACAATAGCTCACGTTTGGTCGTTAACGTCTCGACCAAAACACGCTTAATTTGGACACATTGTCTGCATACGTTTTGCATGATCGTGGAATAGTAAGCTGATCCGAGCAGAGGTGTTTTTTAAAGCTCTGATAAAATCTGGATTAACTTTGTTAAATTTAGGAATAAAACAATATATTTTACATTGATGTGTAGAGTACGCCAAGAGCTATCTAGCAGTGCGAAAATGGAACTAAAATGACAGGAAAAAATAGGCGAAATAAGAAGAAAAGGAGTGAAAGTGATGAGGATTTTAGTGATAATAAACGTGTAAATACACAAAATTCGCCAGGGGGCTTTGAACCAATTAGCCAGGTATTAAGTGAAGTGAATTCAGTTCTATACAACGAGGGGATTAACGTGACCGCCAGTAACGTATTCGATGTGCTAAATAGTGTGAGCGATACCTACGATACTTACGATACTGACGATCCCAACCAACCCAAGCCGCCTAAAACTATGGAAGGCTGTACAAGCCAACAAAATATGGGACCGACAAACGCTGATATAATCGCCATGCTAGGCAAAATGGACTTAAAGTTAAACGACATGGATTCAAGACTAAAGGCACTCGACGGGTTAGAAAAGAAAGTGGACAATTTTGACAAAGAACTCAAAAAGTTGTGGATTCACATAGACAATATGGCCAAGGATAACCGCGATAAAATTGACAGGGCTGAACATAACATCGAATCTGTAAACATCGATCTAGAAGGGGCTAGGAAACGGATATCAGACTTAGAAAGGGACAATGATAAATTGAAAGACGATATGAACTATGTACAATCCCAAAGCATGAGAAATAATTTGATATTTGGTAACATTCCGGAAGAACCTGATGAATCGCCGACAAAATGTGAACAAACAGTTAGAGACTTCATGGTGGAAAAACTAAAACTAACAAGGGAAACGGTGTCGGCCATGAGATTCGAACGAGTACACAGGATGGGCCAAAAAAAACAAACGAACGGACGCGGAACTACCGGAAACGGCGGCGAAGGGAGACACCGTAGCATCGTGTGCAAATTTTCGTTTTTTAACGACCGGGAACAGGTTCGTGGAAGTAGCAGGAACCTCAGGGGCACTCCGTTCTATGTGACAGAACAATTCCCACCGGAAGTCGCAGCAAAAAGGAGGCGTCTCTTTAAAAAGGTCAAAGAGGAAAAGCAGGCGGGAAAAAGGGCGTGGGTGTCATACGACACCTTATACATTGACGGCAGGCCAGTGAAGGACGCGTAGGAGGGACCGGATGGACTAAAGTGCTTAGTCTGGAACTGCAATGGGTTAAGTGCAGCAAAACGAGAAGACCCAGATTTTCTCTCTTTTATCTTACAATATGATTTGATTATTCTGTTGGAATCATGGACTTGTAAATCAAGCAAAATTGAACTTTCTGGCTATGATTGTCATAACTTTTATAGGAAATATAGAAATAGGCAAGCAAAGAGCTATAGTGGAGGTATAGTAATATACACGCGCAAAAGCATTAGCAGTGGAATATCTATTGATACAAATACAGATGATACTATCATATGGCTTAAAATAGATAAACATTATTTTAACAATAATGAAGACATATACCTTGCAGCAGTATATATGTGGGGTAGTTCTTCGCCGATTGCTAATTTGATAGATACGGACCTGTTTGAATCACTTGGTAACGATATAAATCATTATTGTGCTGTGGGCACCGTTCTGTTAGCTGGTGATTTTAATGCTAGAACAGCTTGTAAAAGTGATACTATTATTTGTGATTCATATATACGTGATATCGACCCTGAATATTATTCATCTGATAACGCGTTACCAAGATATTCAATGGACAAGGGAATTAACTCTCAAGGAAATAATTTACTAGATTTATGTAAGGCTACGGCATTGAGAATCGCAAACGGGAGATTGGGTTCAGACTTTGGTATTGATAAATATACATGCTGTAATACAAATGGCGCAAGCGTAATTGATTACTTGTTACTCAGCGAACATTCTTTTAATGCCGTAGACAATTTTACTGTTGAAGATTTTAATAATTTTAGTGATCATGCCCCGCTGTCTTTCAATATGATATGTAACAGGCGGGTTATTATAGAAGAGCCATATATAAGTGAGTACGTAAAATGGAGTGAGGATGAAAAGCAACATTTTCGTGATGGTTTAGTTAGTAGGGCCTCGGATTTTAACAATTTATTTCTAAATTATACTAAGCAAAGTGAAACAAATGTTAATAAGATAGTAAATAATTTCACAAATATTGTAAGAGATGTTGCTGACCCCTTATTCATCAAACGTGTTAAAAAATATCCACAATTCGAAAATTACTTCAGACAGCTATAAATGGTTTGACCAAGAATGTAGGGAAGCGAAATTATTGTATAAAGACGCCTTGTATATCTATAATAATTCACATCGTGATACTGATAGAATAGAAATGTGTCGATTGAAAAGAAATTATAAATTCATTTCAAAAAAGAAGCGTAAGGCATTCAATTTTAAACGCTGTAAACAGTTTGAAGATATTAAACGAAATAAACCAAAAGACTTTTGGAGGTACTTTAGATCCCAAAATACAACATGTAATAATAGCCATGTGCCACTTGATGATTTTAAGAATCATTTTGAGCAAATGTTTTCTGATATTAATTATACAACAAATGCTGATGCAGAAGATTTTAATTTGAATCACAAATTTGATAATTTAACCAATGTATTCGGGGATCTAGATAACCAAATAACATGTAATGAAGTTATTAAAGCTATTGCTCTTCTAAAGAAATGTAAATCGCCAGGAGAAGATAAATTGTTAAATGAATACTTTATAGAAGCTTGCGATATTTTGGCTGGTTATATCACAACGATTTTCAATATAATCTTAAACACTGGGAATTTCCCTGCATGTTGGACCAAAGGAATTATAATTCCCCTACATAAGAAGGGTGACAAATCAGACGTTAGTAATTATAGAGGTATCACATTGTTAAGCAATTTTGCAAAGTTATTTACATGTGTACTAAACCAAAGAATATCAATATGGTGCGAAAGTAATGATGTTATTTCTGACGCTCAGTTTGGTTTTAGAAAAGGAAGATCAACTATAGATGCAGTTTTATCCTTCATTAAGTTATTCAAAAATATGTAAATACGAATAAACGTTTGTATTGCTGTTTCATTGATATGAAACGTTGCTTCGATTCTATATATTTAAACGCACTATGGTTGAAGTTATACAAGTCCAATTTGGATGGTAAAATGTTACGTATTATACGCAGCATGTATCAATCTGTCAAATCATGTGTAAAGCATTGTAATACCTATTCAGATTACTTTAATATAGCAGTAGGTTTAAGACAGGGGAAGATAATGTCACCGATACTATTTTCACTTTTCGTAGATGATTTAGAAATGTTTCTGCAAAATAGACATAGTGCTGGAATTAATCTACAAGATATATGTTTGATTTTATTGCTTTTTGCAGATGACATGGTTGTAATTGGTGAAACGCCTGAAGATTTACAAATGTCTCTAAATTGTCTTTATGACTATTGTAATACATGGGGCTTACAAGTCAATATAGCAAAAACCAAAATTGTTGTTTTTCGTAAACAAGGAGGTACAAAACGTAATGAGAAGTGGATGTATGGAAATGAATGCCTAGACATGGTTAACGATTTTATCTACCTAGGTGTAACACTGAATCATACTGGAAATTTTAATCTTAATACTAATACTTTACGTGGTAAAGGTCTAAAGGCACTAAACACATTGCTATCAAATTTGAAAACATATGATTGTAAACCAAAGGTAGCCTTACAGTTATTTGATGCTTTTGTTTCGCCAATTATTACATACTCATGCGAAATATGGGGTTTCTCTAAGTCTAGCGAGTTAGAAAAATTACACCTAAAATTCTGCAAGGCTATTCTTGGTGTCAGAAAATCAACTTCAAATGTTGCCGTATACGGCGAACTTGGTAGATACACGTTACATGTTAGCAGATACGTACGCATTATCAAATATTGGTTTAAACTTACTAAAAGTTACAATATATTACTGCGATCAATCATGGAAGATGGTCTGACTGATTTAAATAATAACAAGATAAATTGGTTTGGAAAGGTTAAGGACCTACTCTCTAGATATGGATTTAATTATGTATGGGCTAATAACTCACTAATCAATGAACGTAATTTTTTGTCTTTGTTTAAGCAACGAGTTATTGATGAATACTTACAAGAGTGGCAACGTGACGTAACTGATAATAGAGTTTTGATTGTGTATAAAGCAATAAAAACAACATTTTCATTTGAATCATATTTAGAAACAATCGTATCAAGAAATTTGAGAACAGCGATTACAAAACTACGTCTTTGTGCACATAATCTGAGAATACAAACTTGTAGATACGATCAGGTAGATAGAAACATGCCACTTTGTCAATTATGCCAAAATAATGAAGTGGAAGATGAATTCCACATCTTGTTGAAATGTACTACATTCCATCAAATAAGAGAAAAATATATTAAAAATTATTATAGAATCAGGCCTAGTATGTTCAAACTCACGCAATTGCTAAATACACAGAATAAACGTGAAAAGTTTAGGTTAAGCAAGTACATATCAGAGGCATTAAGTATTCGCCAAAATATTATGATGAACAATTAATAACAGATGTTTGCATATATGTGCATATTGATGTATATCTGTAAACATATTCTATACCACTACTGCTTAAATAATTTGATATTCATGTGGCTATAGTTATATAATTGTTGTTTACTTCAATGGACACACGAAAACAGTTCCATTTTAAATAGATGTACTATTCTTAAGAGTGAAAATGCAAGTTTCATTTATATTTAGACAAGTTCATCCAGTTTTAGAAATATTAAAATAAATTATCACTTACTATAATGTATAATGTACAATGTATTATTGTTAAACACTAGAAACTGTAAAGTTTATGTGTAATAAAATTTCTGTTCTGTTCTGTTCATGATCATTCAAATGGTTCCACGAATTTTCTACACTAGTTAATTGGTATTTGCTTTTTTAATAAACGTAGTTGACAAATGCAGCTCTTGCAGTGATCTGTGCGTGTATATAACGAGTTGTTAAAAGGTGTAGTACCGGTAATCTAATTTGGCTATGAGCAACGCAACGCCAACATGTTGCCACTGTGTTTATGCATATCAGTATATCGGGTAGCGGTCAAACATGTTACAAATTTCCCCATCAAATTAGATAATATTAACATTTATTAAGTAAATCACACAATCATAGAAATATGTATCCTAACGCACGCGCTTCGCTTAGCACTTAATGGTTCAGCATAAAAAACTACATGTATCTTGCAGATAATTTTGTAAAGTTTTAATCTTCTTAAAGCCGTTCAATTGCTCATGCAAGTTGGTCCGAGATATATTGCAACATAGATTATTAGTCCATAAGATTATAAGCGAGTATGTTTTTATTTTGTTGCTAAAGCTGTAGCTGAGAGACAACACACTGTAGAAGGGCATGAGCTGGAGGTGTCGTTGTACACTCCACCCGTTCCTCCATCCAGCTACCCAGACAAGCTGCTAATCAAAGGACTGAACCCTAAGATAACATTCAGCGTCCTAGAGCTGTACATGGAGGCCAGGGCGGGGATTACTCTTGTCCAGGGTTCAATGACATACCACGTCGACCAGAAAGACACTGCTTTAGTTACAGTTGACGGGGAAATAGGTAATTGTGTTATGTAAATAAGTTCGAGAAAAAATATTATTTATTATGTCATTTTGAAAAGTGCATAAGCAATGTTGAACCATTATATTCAGTTTTTGTTTCAGCTACTGAGAACATTGGTAATCTCATTGAGTAAAGAAGCAATATTTTATCGTTATGTTATTTACATGTATAACGTAGTAATAAAATCAAAGTTTGGAACGTTTTTTTAATTCACCTTTACTTTATATGTACGATGGATGATTAAAACAATTTCTTCATAACTTTTTTATTTGACGTCAAATCAATTCCAAATTTTAACTCAATGCATTACAACTTACTACTCGCAAATAACTCGTATTTATTATGTTTTACGTTCTTATAAAATCTATGTTTGGAAAGTGATGTTAATTCTACGTTTTTCAGACATAACTAAGATAGAAGAATTGTGCAAATCAAAACCCCTTGAAGGTTCTTTTTTGCGGTTCAGTCTGGTGCCCATTACCAACTGCGTGCTCGTATCAAACATCAGTGATGCAGTGACTGAGGACATGATTTCTCTGTATTTTGAGAATGCAAAAAGAAGCAATGGTGGAATAGTGGAAAAAGTTGAAATGTTTCCTACTCAAAACTACTGTCTGGTGTTCTTTGTCGACTATAAAGGTAAGAGGAATATCATAAACATCCAAAATTTAAATCAGAACATGTTTTTACATAATCTAATTAAATTTGTTTACTGCAGGTGTAATGATATCGTTTAAACACATCGCAGTATGTTTCCTTATTTTGACAGCTTTGTGTCCGTGCCTAATTTTTCTAGAAGAAGTTTGCTTATTAAAGCGTTTTATCCTTAATGCAATAGTTATTGAATAGTAGTCTTATGTTTGAAATTGGATCGTCAACAAAAACACATCATTAATCTCCAATACGGTATGAACCGCGACAAAGAGTGAATGGCCTCAACATATTTAACATTTACATTATCCCTTATTGTTCAGATATCATTATATCTTAGATATCGTTTTTAATGATGCTCTAGAATAATAGCGTGTTCTGTAACCTGACTGTCCGCAAATTTTTTTTTTTTTAATGCAAACATTGTCTTTAAGTAAATAAAGCCACAAAATCGTGTTTCACCGACAACAAAAACACTCTTTTAATGCGCTACTCTTATAGAAAACATATTTTGGTCTTGTTTAAAACAGCAGTGCTAGTACCCATTTCCATCTATATTAACTTGATTTTTCGAACTTAAACTGATAAGTATTTCACTGCAATGAAGATTAAAATATAGTGCTCTATAAGTTTGTAAACAACAATAGTGCGTGTGTCAGTCTATGATGACGTCATAAACCAAACAAAGACAAGAAACGGTATCGATATCGTTTTTTTTTATGGGAGATCGTAATAGTTTAGATGTTCTAGGTGCTGTCATTTGTTTATAAAAATATAATTTCCAGATTTTGTATTTTGCAATTAAAGATATATATTTTGGTTGTATTTTATATGCTTTACAAACTAGTATGGTCAAACATAATTGATGTACTATTTCATAGTTTGATTAAGAGGAACAGTATAGAGACGAATAGAGTATACATTAGCAATCGAGCTTGTGTTCATTTTATATAGTCCGAAGTCCAAAGTAAACAATTTTCATTGTGACAGATACGATACTTCTTTTAATTTAAGTTGTGGATAATGTCCTGTCAAAAGAGCAGATGCTAGATGGAAGACAGCTTGAAGTTAGTAGATACTTTCCGTGCATTGGACGGGCAGAAGGCGACACAGTTAAACAGCTATTTAAAACACCTGCCCCTTTTACAGTGAAGGCAAACGTGCAAAAATTAATTTTTTAAGTCGTTCTGTTGCATACAAAGAAGCCATGGAACAGCAGTTGGCTTTCTGTCACGCCAAAATAAATTGGTCTGCATCAACTGACGTCGAAGATGTTGAAATATGTTGTACTTTATTAGACGAAGTAAAAGACTGTGTTAAACTGGCCAAGGACTGGAAACGCCTTGCAAAAGCAAGTTTTGAAGACTTTATGAACACACTTGAGGTTGAACATGTTGTTGTTATGCAAGATCTTTTGAAGACAATCCCAAAGCTGTTTCAATATTCATACACAGATCAGAAAACAAAATATATATAGTGGGTATAAAAGGAGGAGGAGTTTCAGACTTAAAGAATATGTTGAGCGAATTGTTCAAGACGTATAAGAAGCGTCGGAGAAGGAAAAAATGGAAAAAAGAAGGAATTGTCAATAAAAATCTATGTTCACGAGAGGCTAAATACAATCATAATTGTACGTGGTAAATCATGAAAAAAGAAAACGATGATTAATTTTTAATTTATTTTGAAAACACAAAGGAAATCGGGAGGTGGTGACATTACAGATAGTGGCTTTAAGAAAATGTGTTTTACATCACATTGCAGATGACGTCGGTTAGCGAATATACCCGTGCTTGCTGTCTGTTATGACGTAACATTCAACTAAGCCTGACCGTTGGATATGTGATTTGTTTTCTTCAAAATTGTCATTACTGCAAATGTCGCTATTGTAGATATTCATATTGTTCATAAAAGTCAGTACACACGTACACACTTCTACAGAGCTACTTACACAATATTAGCAATATAGCTATTTTAACCGCTGAATACTAATATTACAATACAACAACGTTTTGCATTCATTACTTTCTTGTTAACTTGACGATTTCTTTGACGCACAGCTATACAATTACAATTTGTATGTACCTACTAAATATTATTTGAGATTTTGTAGTTTGCAATATATTAAGCCGTTTTCTTGGTTTGCATGTTTTATTGTTGTCTCGAGTGACTATTTCGTGCTTTTAAGTTTATCGCTTTCCAACTCTCTTTCGAGCAGTTTACCTTCTAACACTTCAATTCTGTGCACAAATGACTGGAGAAGGTCCTACTTCATTTCTTATAAAAGGTCTTTCAATGTTTCTCTAATCGTGCCGACGCCCTTTTTAATTGTTCCTTCAATTCTTGCATCCACTTTCTTCATAGAGGATTCTACTCGCTCTAGATTGGTGTTAATTTGTTTCATATGCCTAATAACTTCAGTGAGCTCATCTTTGAAGCTTTTAGTGTGAATGTCTTGTTCTTGTGTCATAACATCGATGCTTTTAGAGTTTTTCGTTTTTTGTTTATGATTACCTTTATCAGGATTCGCCTGTTCTGAAATACTTAATTGTTCTAGTTCACTTGTGCTTGATAAGGCTTCACTTCTCTTACTTTTTACTCTTGTTCGTTATTTTGCACCTCATTTTTATTTGCCTGTCCTTTTTCCATTTTGGGTACTTTTTACTTTTGTACAGTATTCTTTCCACATGCGCAAATGGGATATTTTGTTAATTAACTTAACATGCAGTTTTCTCTATATTCTCAACAAGTCAGTTAAATTTCATATCATATCAGAGTCAAAACTTACCTTCATAGTTCGGTTACTTCAAAATCTAATGCATTTCTACACTTTAATCCATGGTTTATTTAAATATTTTTTTACACACCACTATAATATATATATATACATATATATATATATATAAAATTTCAGATTTTGTTTGATATATATATATATATATAATTCCAGATTTTGTTTGAAAGCTTTGTAAAAATTATAATATATTATAAATATATATAATTTCAGATTTTGTTTGAAAGCTTTGTAAAAATTATCTTTATCGTTTGACTTCTGAAATGAGAGCTCTGGAAAGAAAGGAAGATACGTTGCGTTTCCCACAAACCGCTAATGATGTTATCTTAAGCAAAGTATTTTAAGTATACCATGGATAATAATAGTAGTAATCCAAGATCGCATTTATTTGGTTCTTTATGGTGGTAGATGGACATGAAACCATTAAAATATGCAATTGATAATTGTTAAACTTTACCTCAATATCTTCCACAATTATTTTTAATGACTGATCTGAAATGTGTCAAAAACTTTATTAATGCTTATTGATTTTGGGTAGCGGAAAGACAACAGTATAATATGATTATATTTCAACATTTGAAAAATATGTTTTCAAAGGTCTACACAAAATTACGCTTAAAGTTTTACAAACAAAAGAACACATGATGGCGACGATGGAAAGTATATTTTGTAATATGAACCGTTTATGTGTGAACGAAGAACATACGTTCGTCCTTATTATAATTCATGGTGTTTATAAATTATTAATTAACGCACAAACGAAAAGTCAAAAGGTAACAGCAAATGATGTGTGAGATATGCATGACACAAAATTGAATTCATATTTGTACACCTGTCTATAAGCACACACTTTACAAAATTACCTTTTTATACAAGAAACACATTACAACGCACTAGTATTTATTTGATTTGGATCACGGTAAACCAAAATTATTTCTCGTTAGATATGATCACACTAATTTACAGCAATACATTGTTAAATAGGCACACCGGTAATATTGTTAAATAACACCCTTGCGAATACAGTGTTTTTATGAGATTTTCATAAAAAATAGGCAATTGCACCTGGTTGAATACGCATTTTATTAAATAAATATCTAACTAATTATAGAGTTGTATGTAGTTGCTAAGGTGACGCCTACTATACTTATTCATAGTGGTACATGCATTGACCATAATTAAGTAAGACGAGTCATATGTTTTCCGTTGTGATTTGTGTATCCCCAAAGTATGCATAGTTATACAAAAAACATTGTTGTAATCACTACTGTTCTCCTTTAACTACTCATTTATACAGAATCATGTATATTTTTAATTATAATGTTTAAATAAATTCTCTTGATCAATTGTATTTGCCTTGAACGTATAATATTCAAATGTTGTCTTATTTTACATGTTCAGACAAACAATATTAACGTGTAAAATCATTAAAGCTGCGACGTGACAGATTGGGGAAATGGCAAAAAGTTTAGAAAATTTCAAATCTAGTAAATTAATATATTATTAGATACAACTGACTGAAATTACACTGTTGACACATAAACAAGAGTTTGAAACACACTGGTTTGATCATTATAACGCATTTTTACAACCCGATTTCAAATGCGTCTCGAGACGCTTTTCAACAATTTATAAATATTCGGTTGTTATTTTGAAATTGCCACGTGGTCCATATAGCAAATCGATTTCACTTCCGGAGTCCCGTATAGTTTACAAAACACGTACGAATCTTCAAGTAGCGCTAACAGCTGTCCAAAAGATATGAAGGTGTCCAGCGACGCTTTTAGAGTTTCAACCTCTCACGCCGAGGACCCTTGTTGAAGCCCCAAAAGGTACTCAGGACGTTTTTTGTTTTAAATTAGGTTTGTACGACTTTTTTTCTATATTTTTTAAAGAAATATATCAATTAACGAAAATAAAAAATCGTTTAAAAATATTATAATAATCTACGAATATTTACGTTATATTTAGACTGTGATATGTTGCCTAATACTTGCTTGCAAATTTTATTCGTCTTTTGTGTTTTAATTTGTTGAGACGTTTATGGTTCACATTGATCTAAATAGTTCACAAATCGCCTTGGCATTGGCAACCCCGAATTACTCATAATATAAGTACGCCACTGCCAGCAACCAAGCGGTATATGTCGACATGTTTGATGGCATTGTCAGCAGGCACATTGACATTATTATCCAGCATGTTGAAAGTGTCACCATCACCAAGCACGATGTCTGCCCCAGTAAGCACAATGACCATATCAACAAGCATAAAACACCCATCAGGCGTGATGTATTTTTTGCTTAAACACCCCTTCATATATTCACATTATAGAATGTTGCGGATGCTTATAACAGAGGTTTTCCCTTGTTTAATTGCGTTAAAACATGTTCAATGGAAAGTTACGTTATACTCCAGTGCATGGATACTGACATTATCCTGAACATATTATTTGTAATATATATTAGCCTACATTTGTCCTACAATAATAACTTATTCAATACAATGAGATACAAAGTCGTTCGTTCGATGCTAACACAAATGCGTTATGCGTACTACATATATTTAACAAACATCGGCAAAGACGATAAATGTTTAAAAAAAAAACAGGTGTAAACCTATTTCGTTTATTTCTTTAAAAAAGTAAAACATCAATGTGTGGAATTAAGCGCAGCCGCAGTACTTCTCGCCGCTACCGTGCTGCAGACAGGCGTGGTGCTGACCGTGTGGACACGACGTTGAGCTGCAGTCATGGGTGGTCTGGCACTCATCGGCTGTAGTTACACATCAAACATGATGACTAAACAGGCGAAGATTGCTCCGAATTTTGACATTTTTCTGGAGACAATTATGTAACATTTTCTCTACAGAACACTTAGAAATTGGATTTCAACACAGCACAGTAAATGTGCTTGCTACGCGCCACTCTAGCTCGCTAGAGTCCGCAAGGCATATTAACTTTTGCCTGTGCACAACATTTAACTCCACTTGATACACGGTGCTTGTACCACGTGATCTATTTTGTTCTGTGTGGGTCATTCCACCGAAAACAATCCCACGCTTCAGGTAACATTTTTTTTATCATTTCTTTATTAATTCTGAACCGATTTTCACGAAATAAAGACGAGTGCCCTGTCATAACAGAAATACACCATCCCATTCGAGTTTCTGGCAGATTAATTTAGTATTTTGTTCAAAAACTGCGACCGCGCATTTTGTTTAAACATAATTTGAAATGCTATGTGTGGAATATATTTTTATTGATCGTCAATACATTTCATAATATTGCTGCTTAAGATGCCAAACGTATGGCGGATACTGTAATTCTTCCCAGAGAAACTGCACACTAAGTATTTTGCTCACATACGTCTGAAGCTTTTTTTTTTTTTAGAAAATGAAACATTGCTATGTGTGGGTCACACATCTATTATGTTATGTGTGGAATACAAAAGTTCACGTCATTGCAAACTTGCTATCAAAGTCATTTTAATATAATGTTTTTTAACTTACACTACCCCACTGACAGTTGTGGGTGAACAACATTGGTTTTTCAGCGCATTTGAAAA
This sequence comes from Congeria kusceri, assembly GCA_027627225.1. Lineage (NCBI taxonomy): Eukaryota > Metazoa > Mollusca > Bivalvia > Myida > Dreissenidae > Congeria > Congeria kusceri. The sequence goes on from CM051034.1 coordinate 29,294,663, forward strand.
TGAAATTCACGATTTGCGATTTGTTATATATATATTATGTTCATTTTAATTGTAGGATGCGCTTTATTTGCGACAATTGTGCAAAAGAAATTAAAACTCGGTCAGGGTACTCCCGGCACAAAACCATGCATGAACAGAAAGGAAGATAATTCTGTTGCGGCAAGTCCTTTCTAGTGAGTCTCTGTGTATATTTACACGTTATTTTCGGACTTATATTTTTCTTTCAAATTCATCTCGAGGGGTCATCAATTCTATTGCAACTACTTACATATAAAATATATAAGGGTATGCTATAGTTTTTCATGTAGCCCTCGGTCTGGTCTTTTCCTAATTTAAAAGTTAAGCACATAATGCGTATTAATAAACTACGACAGAATCGTTTGGATTTCATTTCTAGTTAAAATCATTAACAGCACACTTATTTTGCCTGTATTAAAATTAATTTAAGACATGCTTTTCCTTTCCATTTTCCTTAATGTTACAGTGTGATATAAAATACTCATTAAAACGTAAATTTACTAGTCGTAGTCCTACCTCTCAATCCAGACCACCCAACGATAATTATGGATTATAGATTGTGTTTTCTTTAGACATACGTGCTGTTTTTGGCATCATCTAAATGTACACACGTATTTCTGTCTAGGATTCTTCCCAGCTGCGCCGGCACCGAACTAGAGTGCACGATGGACCGCGGTCATATGTGTGCACCCAGTGTGGGAATTCCTTCACAGGGCGGTACCTTCTTAGAGCCCACGAAAGGACGGAAAGAAAGGAAGATAACATGTATCCTGCATTGTTTGTCAGATAAGATGTAGGGACGATGTCCGTTTAAGGGATCACATGTCTACGCACACCGAAGAAAGGAACAACGTTTCCCGCAAAACATATTAGCAGTCTATGTAGACATCAACGTTCACGTGACAGTGATAAAAATGAATTATTGTTATGTGTGAATAAATTGGCTGTCGTTATTTGCTATAATTAAATGTTAATAATGAACAATTATCTAATAGGAATATAAGTTTTGAACTGTTTCCTTTAGGACATTGTTCAATTGGCGAATTCTACCAATACTAACCAATCAAACCTCTGATTGTAATTGTGCACTAAAACGGAATTCGCTACGGACAATTGTCACCATATTAATATCCTTCACTAATTCGATTACAATACGACTTTTTCTGCAATGTAAAGAAATGTAAATAGTCCAGATATTTAAGTTAAACATTAATGTAGCTAATGTAAATTAACGAATGGGACATTGTGCGTCATCGTTTTCAAAGTTGATAATGTACAGAGGTAACTGCTGCGTCAATTTGTTCGGACAATACGTAATCTGAAAGTCACTCTATCACATATGGAAGAACTTGCACACTAATAATAATATTTTGGTAATATTAGTAATATAAACATCTTAGAATCGATATGTTCTTTCTATAAACTACGATATCTACAAGGTATTCGAACTTACTTTTTGTATTATAAGAACTGTTTTATTTTAGTGAAATTATTTTGTAATATATGTTTGTTTTATAAGAATTTTATTTTTCGTTTTATTTTAGTGAAATTGTTATGAAATATTGTGTGCAATATCATAAAAATGTGTGACAAGCATGGTGTTGAAAAACATTTTAATGTAAAGTTAAACTATGTATTTATTAATAAAAGTTTAAAGATTGGTGCAAACTGTGTTTATGTATGTTCACACTAATATTTGTACAGTCCATCTACGATATAGCAGCTTTAAAAAACGGCTGGATGTTTTGTGTCACCTGAGGTTGAATTTCTTATAAATGTATAATCGTTTTAAATATAACATTAATCAATCAATATTTTTACTTGGTGATGCTCACTTTTTGTGATTGTACCTGTGGTTATTTAACTGTAATTGCATATCTGTGATTTTATGTGATTAAATTGTTTTCGAACTGATATAGTCGTCTTCTCTTTATGCTAAAAACAGAACTGGTAATAGAGCAGTAAGGAGACAGACATAATAACAACATAGTTGTTTATTGCATTTTATGCTGCACACTCAAACTAATTTGATTCAAAGATCAAGTCATAGTCTTATAGTGGGCAAGAGGTTGCTGTCGTTTCGGCTGGAGTTCTCCCAGCGGACTCACAGAAATCCACGCTGGACAGCATGGATGTTTGAAGAAACATTTTTCTCTTTTTTCCGCCCCTTGACTCTTGCGAGCTGTCGTGTCAAATGGTTCCTGAAATGTAATCGGGAAATATACAAGCTTTTCATATTATGTGGTTTAGCAAAATACAGATAACTAATAAGTAGTATTAATTTCAATTATACTTGGATTCATGCTTTTATGTCTGAAATAACGATCTTCCTATTTGCTAAAACTACTCTTATATACATAAATAGCATAATCAGAGAACTAGTGATTCAACGGGTAACCGAAATATCCGATCGGATCGAATCCATTGTACGATTCGCGGTTCTGTCAGATTTTGTTTGAAATTTCGGATCAGGTCCGGTTCCAAATGCAGTTTTCAATTACAAGCAGTTCCAGTAAAATTATCCCTACTTTTTCTCGAATTATTGTCGTGAAGTTGAACTCCTTTACTACAAACCTATGCATAACATAGTTATTTTCGTGTGCAAAGTCGGAAAAGCGACCTCTAGATATTCCGTGAGATAAAATATGCTCCACCCTAATTGAATTTAATACCACAATGTAAATTTCGTCACATTTACGCAAAAAGTCATATTATATATATTTGTTAAGGAAAGTCACTTTTTGGCAAATATTGAACCTGTATACAGATTATTATAAAACAAAAATGGTAGGGTTGTATTTAATCTGGAAATACAAACATTTGCAATTAACATATATTGCCAAAATTGTTTGCGCAAAATCAGATAACTGTACGTAGTAACCAGATTTTAGCACTGAGAATTTTGATCATTAAAACGAAGACAACTCAGGAACTTATTTATTGAAGCAAATAAAACTGATGAAACCAGTAAACTATAATTAAAAATAATCATTGAACATAAACATACCATGTCAAAATGTGTATATGTTCAATGTGCAAATTCGCTGGTCTGTGCTCTTACAACTTACAACACTGCGTCTACAAAATGTTAGCCAAAAATGTATGCCACTGAACAATTATTTACAATTTTTTGTATACTAACTGAACAGTATAGAGATAACAACTGCACTTTAACTGACTTATTTTAATGTATTGTATAAATATATCATGTTACTACTCAATTTTAAATTTAACATTACAGATAAGTTTTTTTGCTTTCCTCGAGGGGGCGACATGACAATTAAATGTTATCTACAAGTTTGTATATTAGACATATATATGGTATAACTAATACATTATTTTTTAAGAAAGGGCGCGCATTACCTATATTTAGTTACATATAGTATTTGTATCTAATTACTTGCAAGATTCGATCCGAAGTATCAACATTTTAGAATCTTATTTGGATCCGGATCCGAATATAAAAATTTGGATTCGTTGCTTCCCTACAGAGAACCATTATGCATTTATAGCATGATTTAAATACCGCACTGGAACATCATCTGGGGAAGACTCATTTTCAACCTCATTGAAGTCCGTTTCATCAAGGAGCTTGTAAACAGTCTTTATGCTGGTCTTGTAAACAACATTCCTATAATGGAAGGAAATTATTATTATTATTATTATTATTATTATAAGTAGTAACAGTAGTAGTAGTAGTAGTAGGAGTTGTTGAAGTAGTAGTTGTGGTAGTAGTAGTAGTAGTAATAGCAGAAAAATCAATGTTATTCACCCACAACTGTGAGTAGGGTAGTGTAAGTTGAACAACATTATATTAAAATGACTTAAATAGCAAGTTTGCAATGTCGTGAACTTTTGCATTCCACACATAGCATAATAGATTTGTGGCCCACACATAGCAATGTTTCATTTTCTACAAAACAAATAAGCATCAGACGTATGTGAGCAAAAATACTTTGTGTGCAGTTGCTCTGGGAAGAATTACAGTATCCGCCCTACGTTTGGCATCTTAAGCAGCAATATTATGAAATGTATTGACGATCAATAAAAATATATTCCACACATAGCATTTCAAGTTATGTTTAAACAAAATGCGCGGTTGCAGTTTTTGAACAAAATACTAAATTAATCTGCCAGAAACTCGAATGGGATGGTGTATTTCTGTTATGACAGGGCACTCGTCTTTATTTCGTGAAAATCGGTTCAGAATTAATAAAGAAATGATAAAAAATGTTACCTGAACCGAGGGATTGTTTTCGGTGGAATGACACACACAGAACAAAATAGATCACGTGGTACAGGCACCGTGTGATAACTACCATAGATTTATTACGTTATTTGATTATGACATTTTCTTGTCTTTATTAGGATTGTAAAAAGTACTATCCCGTTCATTTGGATTGTGTTTGCAATTACTTGTTTAACAGTAATTTTACTGTACCAAACATAATAAATAATTATTAGAAACCGACGGTAGACTACGCGAATGTAAGCCTTTTGAATTTATTGTCTTTAAGCCACTTGATCTTTTTATTATTTCTTGTTTGACGTATCTCCTAGTAAAAATAACTTTTCTGTTTAGGAAATCTCTGAAATTTTCATATTACTGGCATTCGTAGTTTTCAATACTATATCTATATTTGCTATAGATATAAGATTATTTAATACAATGTAACATCATTTCTTAAACTATTATGTTATCTGTAATCGTATACATAATGATGTGAAGCATAGACAACTTCAAATTTTAAAATAAGAAAAGTGTGACTATATGTATATGTACTACTATGCATTTAACATGGCACCACATTCAATGCTTTTACTTCCATAAAATGTTAATGCTAGTTATATAAGTGTAAATTTACCTGATATCTCTTTACTCCTCACAATGTCGACATTGCTCTATAGGCTATTCGTCTTTTTGGCCTTAACATATTGCAAAAAGTAGTTTTTACCTTATTTGGGAAACATACTAATTATGTTCGAAATCCACGTGTTTTGTGAGCCATTGTTAGACCAGTAATTATGACCCATTTGGTTGTTATCAATAACAGGTCAAACCATCAGTTTCTCACTAGCGTTTAGTCGTAGAAAACAAGCATTTTTATACCTGTGGTCTAAGTCGGATAGACCTCGTAGCCGTGTTCTATGAACTTTACAAACTCGCTACGCTCGTTTATAAAGTTCATAGAACACGGCTACTTGTGATCTATCCTATACATATCATATAGAACGGTTGACCATTTCTTGTTTAAAATGTACTACAATGTGCTGGATTCTCAGTGTTATTCACCTCTTCCAACATAAACATATCTTTGATATTGATCTTATAATGTTCTTCGTTTAATTTTCTTTTAAATTTTGGATGGGCTGTTGCTACCAATTTCGAAATTTGTGTGAGCTCCTCTGAATTATTACTGGTACGTAGCTTGATCATATTCCCGATTTTTTTCAGCATGTCATCTTTATGCTGTGCCCATCTTCCTCTCTGTTGCCTGCTCCACGATACCATCAATCTGCACATCCATTTTGCCTTTGTATTCACAAGTCTGTCAGCTTACTGTCGCCTGTACAGAGGTCTCGGTAGAAATGACTGCCAAACTGCCCAAACCAGTTTTCTGACCACTAGTCACGTGACACCCCGAATGAATTGACCAATCATCTTTTTGTTATGGTCTTTTTGAGACAATAGTTCTCCGCTATATGATGTAACGCTGAGAACTATGTTTTCTATGTGATTAATGCCTGAGGTTTTTTTGTAGCCTTGTGTGAAGCCAAATGAAAAATTAAACAGAAATTGCAGTTATTTATGCACTAATATTATGTGTACACTATCATATTATTATATGCAAAATATTATATGATTTATCGAATATGGATACTTTTGATTCTGATTGATACAGAGCACTAATTATCATGACGTGCAATGGCATTACTTATCGCTGTATGACATTAAGTGCGACCGCAGTACTTCCTGCTGTATGTCATTAAGCGCTACCGCAGCATTTCTTACAATATGACATGAAGCGCACCCGATGAACTTCCCATTGTATTATAATTCAACGCAAGCGCTGTCCTTTCGGCGGTATGATATTAAGCGCAACCGCTGTACTTCCCGTTGTATGACAAAAAGCGCTATGGCAGTACTTCTCGTTGTATGTCATGAAGTGCAACCCCAGAACTTCTCGCTGTATGATATTAAGTGCGACAGCGGTACTTCCCACTGTATGACAATTGATGCAACCGGAGTACTTCCCGCTGTATGACATTAAGTGCTTATGCAGTACCTCTCTCGCTGTATGTCATTAAACCCTACCACAGTACTTCTCGCTGCATTACCGCAATAATGTTCACGGTATGACATTAAGTGCAACCACAGTACTTCCCGCTGTATGACATTAAGCGCCATTGCAGTACCGCTCTCTCTGTATATAATTAAGAGCTATCGCAGTACTTCTCGCAGTATGACATGAAGTGCAACCGCAGTATTTCTCATTGTATGATATTAAGCGCAACCGATTAACCACCCGCTGAATATAATTAAGCGCAACTGCTGTACCTCCAGCTGTATGTCATTAAGCACAAACGCTGTTATTCCCGCTGTATGACATTAAGCGCAACCGATGTACTTCCCGCTGAATATAATTAAGCGCAACTGCTGTACTTCCCGCTGTATGTCATTAAGCGCAACCGCTGTACTTCCCGCTGTATGACATTAAGCGCAACCGCTGTACTTCCCGCTGTGTGACATTAAGCACAACCGGCTGTATAACAATAAACGGTGGACTTCCCGTATTATGATATTACGCGCAAATGCTGTACTGCCCGTTGATTGACATTATTCGCAAACATTGTACTTACGGCTGTGTGATATTAAGCGCAAACGCTGTACTTTCCGCTGTATGACATTAAGCGCAAACGCACATACGTCCAGCGGTCTGACATTAAGCGCAAACGATGTAATTCCGGCCCTATGAGGGGGCACTATACGGTTTCCCAGGCTTCGGATTCGGCCTGGTGGGGTCTGATTTCGAGCCGTCTTGGGTTCAGAGCTAGGAATGCTCATGTACGAATTTTATGTTCAAGGTGGCTCAACAAATACCCTGGCTTTACATAGTGCATATTTTCGAATTAACTAAGCATGAAATTAAAAACTCCAGCCCTTAAATCGGATACTTACAACTTCTAAAACTGTCAAAATGTTGCTCAGTTTTAATGTACCTATATTTCTAATAAATTCTCATTTGCCAATTCGAGTTTTTAGCTTAAACTGTATAGCGCTACCTAACACTTAGCGCAAACGCTGTACTTCCGACTGAATGACATAAATAGGGTAATGCCACAGGGTAACAAATATAAACGAACATGCACACCAGTACCAGTGCAGTGAGTTATCATTCCATTGCAGTTACCTCCCGTTTACGTGATTTACCTATTTTCGGGAGAAACCATGAATCTAGAACATATTCACGTCTCAATGCGCACTGTTTATCTATACCGTTTCTGTACACATTTTGTTATTGAAAGAGAAAATTGAAATTCCGTTCAATAATATAATTCCTCCATTTAAAATCTAGATAATGATTTTCCGACCTGAAGTGTGTACCAATGTTGGAGGTTAACTCGCTACAATATCTTTTAAACACAAGCTGGTATTCATCACGAACATAATAAAGAACGTGTTGTTCGCGTGTGTTTATTTTTCTATGTCATATAAACAAACGTGAATGAAAAGCGCGAAATTTTGTTCAAGCAAACATTAACAAGCTCAACAATACTTGTAACGTGAAACCTTTATATGCACACGACGCTGAAACCTGTATACATAAGTGAAGTGTATAAGACGGAGCGATTCAAATACTATCGATTTATCAAGCTTTGCACATAAGTTGCCCTGAATACGCAGGGATAGTTTAGTTGAATTAATATAAAGCCAAGGTTTACGTATTCGAAACATGGAGTCTAGTGATATTGAAGGTGACATTGACTGTGGGAGTGCCATAGAAACGGTATGCGAAACTTGCAAACGGAAAAATATATTAACTATTGCAACTATTTTCTGCAAACCGTGCAAAGAGATTTTGTGTAAAGAATGCAGTCATCCACACACAATATATAAACCTGGCATACATGTGATGGAGAATATTCGGGACATGGACTCAGTCCCTTTGGCCGTGGAAATGAAAGGCATGGACGTGTGTCAAGAACACGGCAGGGAGATCGAGTATTTCTGCCAAGACGACTCAAAACTAATCTGCAGTAGATGCGTCATCAAGCATCGAACATGCAAGATCGATGATTTGGCATCTGTAACAGAACAAGACGAACGCGCGTTTAATGACTTAAAACAATCTCTGCAAACGTGCGAGACAGACACTAAACGGATAATTGCAGAGAGTAAACAGTCAGAGATTGCATTAACTGAATCCATAAGAGACATTTCAAAACAAGTAGACGCTTGGCATGAACGTATTACAGAACTTTTCCAAGAAGCAAAGGCAAAAATGATGGCCGAGGCCGATTTGATAAAAATACAGGAGGTCGAAAGATTACGCGAACGGCAGCTTGAATCATCCAAAGTAATGAAGGAAATACATGACATGTTTCTATTATGCTCTGTGGTTTTGAAAAACGGAACACCTCAGCAAAAACATATATTCTTCAGAAATGTAAAGGTGACATTGAAACAAGCTGCAATTCATATTAAAGAGAAGAATGCCACACCCCTTACATCAAACATTACATTGACAGTTAACAAAGAATTGTTGTCACTTATTGATAATGATATGGCAATTTTTAACTTGGATCGGAACAGCACATACATAGGTATGTATACCAACGGCTAATACAATCAAATTATTTAATACCGTGTAACACGTGTCTGTTTAAAGATCATTTTGGTAGTTTTTTATGCGTATAGCTTCGCGCACCAACAATTCAAAAAGTGTTTTGAAAGATAATATCAAATAACTACTTTGTACAATGTTATTATCAACTAGTATATCTCAGATACTACTACTACTACTACTACTACTACTACTACTACTACTACTACTACCACTACCACTACTACTACTACTACTACTACTACTACTACTACTACTACTACTACTACTACTAAAGTAGGCAATCACAGCCAAAATACTGAACCCGCATAGCTATGCGTTTGCTATCTGTGAATATTGACGTGTTTGGCTGTAATAACTGTTGTGTACACAGTTATTATTAACTGCTTTTACTAATAGAATCATTTTTTTAAAACAAATTTGTTGCTGTAGTAAAAATGCGCTTTATAAAATAAATAAAAAAAAGTTTTGTTTCGCATAACACTGCATAATAAAGCAATGTTAGAAATTATATATTAATGTGTTCACCATGTAACGTATATTTGTTAATAAACTATTACAACCAATAAAAAGCAATAATTTTTATCAATCAATGAACAATACTACTTTTGTGCTGAAATAAGAACAAGCAAACTATTTTCTAAAGATGCATTTACGGGTGGGTCATTTACATGCATTTTCCACAAAATCTAATTCGATAACTCCTATTATGATCCTTTCATTGTATTACGCAAATTGCATAGCATTTTATAGTTGGTGTCTAGTCTGCGATAACAGATGCACACTCTCTATATTTAATGACAAAATGTTGAGAGATTTGAATTGTCAGATACAATTGATATGTGTACTTGGTCATCATGGATGAATACAAGCACGAATACAATTTCAATTTTATTTATGTACATATTCAACCTTTACTGCAGATCAAGTTGGACCAAATTCTCAATTGAATGTGTTTTTACATGAGATATGATCTGTATTGTTTAATATTAAGGATTAATATGGAGTTTCTGATTGACTTCAAGGTCATAAGTAATATTAACTTGTCTATGAAGCTTGGCCTTTACTATACAGATTGGACACAATGCCTTTAACATGTTCTTCTCGAATCCAGTGAATTATCGCTGTCAAGGTTTTCTCTTTATGTCTTTGTATATATAAGCGATGATAATACGGGGAGACTATTTTGCGACGAAGAGTATTTTTCCGTTTTCAAACAATACACAATGTATCAATTTATGAGTATGTCGGAGTAAAATATTTTTACATGCCTTGTTAAACAGACAACGTGCTTTAAATAGTTCCTACGTCTCAATATGTATATATCTATCGGTAGTTAGACTGCAATGCATTAACACTTATTGACAGGAATGTGTACTCCTTATGTAGCGTAATTAGATATTACACTTGTGCAATTCAGATCATTGTGCATTTGACTTTAAATTCACGATTTATTTGTTACTTTGAAACTTGTGGATATCTAATAAAGGAACATGCTCGATAGCGAAATGCACAATAATCAGTATGATTGATGGAAATGATCCATGACGCGGTTTTACTGTTTAACTTGTTTAACAATGAAATTGTATACCTAGCTGTACGACACATATCTTTACACATTGTTTAGATGTCAAGACAGTACTGAAAAACCGCCCAATCAAAATGAAAGAGAAGGAGGTGTCGGTACAAATATATGCTCCTAAGAAACTAAATACAATCATCGTACACGGACCAAAGGAGATCATGACAGAGGAAAACGACGATATGTTTGTGATATACTTTGAAAGCGAAAGGAGGTCTGGAGGGGGTGAAATTGCAGAAATCGACTTTCGGGCAGAAGAAAGTGCCTTTTTTATCACATTTGAAGAGGAAGACGGTAAGCGTTTACGTGCTTTCTTTTATGAAATACCACTCAAATCTTCTTAACCCAGCCACAGGTGGAATGTTGTATTTACTACAAATGTCGCGATTGTAGGCATATGTAGTTTTGATAAATGTAAGATTTTAGGTTTTACACGCTCATATGACCACTTACAAAGTAAAAGTAACATCGCTCTTTTATCAATACTGATTATGAAATACCACTCAAATCTTCTTTACCCAGCCACAGGTGGAATGTTGTATTTACTACAAAATGTCGCGATTGTAGGCATACCTAATTTTGATAAATGTAAGATTTTAGGTTTTTACACGCTTATATAAGAAAGATCGCTCTTTTATCAATACTGATATGTTTTTAGCTCTACTAATTGGTTGAGATGACTTACTGACACACAAAGCAACTGCAACTTAAATTTCTTTTTTAACCAAAATGCGTGATATTGAGAAAATTGGAACTGGCCATTGAAGTACAGATTACATTTTGGGGGTGACCTGGATCACCGCCAGGATCGAGCAAAGTTTTGAGAATTCTTTTTTATAGGTAGATAGGGCAAATGAGGTAACATGTCACTCATGGGTAACCTACAGTCACAAAAATATGTTGTATTTCTTTAAAAATCAGGGTTTAACGGGAAGTACGCTAATTGATATATCATCGTTTAAGTGTTCAAAACAATATTAATTTCAATCTTCTGGTATTGTGCATACCAAACTCTCACGCATTATATATCAAGCGCTCCTCATATATTTCTTTGTATATGTGTTGATAAGCATTTCTGCATAGACCGGATATCCACAAGAACAATATTTTGGGAAAAGCGAATTTTTCATAAAGAGACATGTTCGGGAAGAAGTTATTGATTATTTGGCAAAGTATCAGACTATTTAACAAAAATATATAATTTAAGTTGATGTGACATAATAATAACAGATTCCAAAACATGTTCGTCGTAGATCATTAACATGCTTTGGAAACCACTACATTACTATTTTATTGTGGTGCTTTAATAGATAGTCTTCATTTCTTGTTAGATAGTTGCATAACTTTGTCCGAGATTTCAAATTACAAATTACAGATGCCAGCATTTTATTGTAGATAGGATTTTATTTTTTTTCTCAGATTTGGAAGCTTTAATAGTAAACAAATAACGTTTGTTTTGCATCATTGTTCCGGAATGGTTTGCTTGAACAGACGCTGCCACAAATATCAATCATAATCAAATAAATCTGCAATATTATCCAATGATAGCACTAGGATATCACATCTTAAGCGGTTAAACTATTTGATACAAAATTGCACGTGCATTATGTTTGTGATATTCAAATGAGCACTTAGTAATGTTTGTGATTTTCGATGAATGGAAATGAATCCTTTAACAATAGCTGGGAAGGAGTTTAAACTAGTCCCGGCAAAACACGGATAGGTCTATTAGATGATATGCACACTGCAGAAGGCATACATTTGACATAGAAACCAAGAAATATGGTGAGGAATTAAGTTTCAGTTTCCAGAAACCACACGTGAGGCTAATTGCAGCAAATAATATCAAGTAAACATTTGATGACAATGATGTAGTAGTCTAGAATTATGTCTTTTTTATGATCATTAAACGTCAAAAACATGCAATAAATCTCCAAAAATGCTTATGAATGTCAGGCATACCTGACACGTGCCGTAGAACTTAAGCTACACATATTAGGCTATCTTGATCTGGGATGTACACAAAAATTTTGATTTCAATTCTAAATGTGCTTAGTACACATTTTGTTTTGTGAATTATAGACAATTTTTGTGTTCTAAATAAGTCGTATGTCGGAGAGCGAATGCGGGAAATATTTGTGTCAGTCATGACACTATTTGGCATTTATGAAAAACGTATCCGCTGTAGACACTGTAGTTTATTGAATGAAAAGTGTAAGAATACGATTGTATTGATTCTCACACTACATATAACCAATAGTTCTCCTCGAATTATTAAAATATGAACGATACGTTATGGACACGTGTGTATTTGTTTGTAATTGAAATAGTTGACATTTTTATATCCATCATACAGTCATCGCAATTGTCAGCGTGAGTTTTTTTAAACAGTTGCCAAACGAGTTGTGGACAGGGGTGGTCATCGCATAATGCGAAAAGATGTTGATGTAGAACTTTTAATGCCCAGTCGATCAACGAAAACCCACTTCAATCCAGAAGCGTGACACATAATCAAAATAGAAACAACTCAATATACGACACAGTCAAAACAGTGAAGGTTCGAGGAGTATGCAGGGTGGCGAGTAGAGACTCGGTTCAGTGGTACTTCGAGAACAAGAAAAAGGCTGGTGGAGGTGAAATAGAAAAACGGTTCACGGACGACGAAGATGACAATATTATGTACATTCAGTATAAAGACGAATCAGGTTTGATTGTAATTTTCATTTTATTGCATTTTCAAACAATAATGATAGGCAATGGTTAATAAAAGGCGTCATTCTATCAATAATTAACGTTTTTTTGTGAGATGCATATCATTTTGAAGAGCACAATAGCTCACGTTTGGTCGTTAACGTCTCGACCAAAACACGCTTAATTTGGACACATTGTGTGCATACGTTTTGCATGATCGTGGAATAGTAAGCTGATCCGAGCAGAGGTGTTTTTTAAAGCTCTGATAAAATCTGGATTAACTTTGTTAAATTTAGGAATAAAACAATATATTTTACATTGATGTGTAGAGTACGCCAAGAGCTATCTAGCAGTGCGAAAATGGAACTAAAATGACAGGAAAAAATAGGCGAAATAAGAAGAAAAGGAGTGAAAGTGATGAGGATTTTAGTGATAATAAACGTGTAAATACACAAAATTCGCCAGGGGGCTTTGAACCAATTAGCCAGGTATTAAGTGAAGTGAATTCAGTTCTATACAACGAGGGGATTAACGTGACCGCCAGTAACGTATTCGATGTGCTAAATAGTGTGAGCGATACCTACGATACTTACGATACTGACGATCCCAACCAACCCAAGCCGCCTAAAACTATGGAAGGCTGTACAAGCCAACAAAATATGGGACCGACAAACGCTGATATAATCGCCATGCTAGGCAAAATGGACTTAAAGTTAAACGACATGGATTCAAGACTAAAGGCACTCGACGGGTTAGAAAAGAAAGTGGACAATTTTGACAAAGAACTCAAAAAGTTGTGGATTCACATAGACAATATGGCCAAGGATAACCGCGATAAAATTGACAGGGCTGAACATAACATCGAATCTGTAAACATCGATCTAGAAGGGGCTAGGAAACGGATATCAGACTTAGAAAGGGACAATGATAAATTGAAAGACGATATGAACTATGTACAATCCCAAAGCATGAGAAATAATTTGATATTTGGTAACATTCCGGAAGAACCTGATGAATCGCCGACAAAATGTGAACAAACAGTTAGAGACTTCATGGTGGAAAAACTAAAACTAACAAGGGAAACGGTGTCGGCCATGAGATTCGAACGAGTACACAGGATGGGCCAAAAAAAAACAAACGAACGGACGCGGAACTACCGGAAACGGCGGCGAAGGGAGACACAGTAGCATCGTGTGCAAGTTTTCGTTTTTTAACGACCGGGAACAGGTTCGTGGAAGTAGCAGGAACCTCAGGGGCACTCCGTTCTATGTGACAGAACAATTCCCACCGGAAGTCGCAGCAAAAAGGAGGCGTCTCTTTAAAAAGGTCAAAGAGGAAAAGCAGGCGGGAAAAAGGGCGTGGGTGTCATACGACACCTTATACATTGACGGCAGGCCAGTGAAGGACGCGTAGGAGGGACCGGATGGACTAAAGTGCTTAGTCTGGAACTGCAATGGGTTAAGTGCAGCAAAACGAGAAGACCCAGATTTTCTCTCTTTTATCTTACAATATGATTTGATTATTCTGTTGGAATCATGGACTTGTAAATCAAGCAAAATTGAACTTTCTGGCTATGATTGTCATAACTTTTATAGGAAATATAGAAATAGGCAAGCAAAGAGCTATAGTGGAGGTATAGTAATATACACGCGCAAAAGCATTAGCAGTGGAATATCTATTGATAAAAATACAGATGATACTATCATATGGCTTAAAATAGATAAACATTATTTTAACAATAATGAAGACATATACCTTCCAGCAGTATATATGTGGGGTAGTTCTTCGCCGATTGCTAATTTGATAGATACGGACCTGTTTGAATCACTTGGTAACGATATAAATCATTATTGTGCTGTGGGCACCGTTCTGTTAGCTGGTGATTTTAATGCTAGAACAGCTTGTAAAAGTGATGCTATTATTTGTGATTCATATATACGTGATATCGACCCTGAATATTATTCATCTGATAACGCGTTACCAAGATATTCAATGGACAAGGGAATTAACTCTCAAGGAAATAATTTACTAGATTTATGTAAGGCTACGGCATTGAGAATCGCAAACGGGAGATTGGGTTCAGACTTTGGTATTGGTAAATATACATGCTGTAATACAAATGGCGCAAGCGTAATTGATTACTTGTTACTCAGCGAACATTCTTTTAATGCCGTAGACAATTTTACTGTTGAAGATTTTAATAATTTTAGTGATCATGCCCCGCTGTCTTTCAATATGATATGTAACAGGCGGGTTATTATAGAAGAGCCATATATAAGTGAGTACGTAAAATGGAGTGAGGATGAAAAGCAACATTTTCGTGATGGTTTAGTTAGTAGGGCCTCGGATTTTAACAATTTATTTCTAAATTATACTAAGCAAAGTGAAACAAATGTTAATAAGATAGTAAATAATTTCACAAATATTGTAAGAGATGTTGCTGACCCCTTATTCATCAAACGTGTTAAAATATCCACAATTCGAAAATTACTTCAGACAGCTATAAATGGTTTGACCAAGAATGTAGGGAAGCGAAAATATTGTATAAAGACGCCTTGTATATCTATAATAATTCACATCGTGATACTGATAGAATAGAAATGTGTCGATTGAAAAGAAATTATAAATTCATTTCAAAAAAGAAGCGTAAGGCATTCAATTTTAAACGCTGTAAACAGTTTGAAGATCTTAAACGAAATAAACCAAAAGACTTTTGGAGGTACTTTAGATCCCAAAATACAACATGTAATAATAGCCATGTGCCACTTGATGATTTTAAGAATCATTTTGAGCAAATGTTTTCTGATATTAATTATACAACAAATGCTGATGCAGAAGATTTTAATTTGAATCACAAATTTGATAATTTAACCAATGTATTCGGGGATCTAGATAACCAAATAACATGTAATGAAGTTATTAAAGCTATTGCTCTTCTAAAGAAATGTAAATCGCCAGGAGAAGATAAATTGTTAAATGAATACTTTATAGAAGCTTGCGATATTTTGGCTGGTTATATCACAACGATTTTCAATATAATCTTAAACACTGGGAATTTCCCTGCATTTTGGACCAAAGGAATTATAATTCCCCTACATAAGAAGGGTGACAAATCAGACGTTAGTAATTATAGAGGTATCACATTGTTAAGCAATTTTGCAAAGTTATTTACATGTGTACTAAACCAAAGAATATCAATATGGTGCGAAAGTAATGATGTTATTTCTGACGCTCAGTTTGGTTTTAGAAAAGGAAGATCAACTATAGATGCAGTTTTATCCTTCATTCAGTTATTCAAAAATATGTAAATACGAATAAACGTTTGTATTGCTGTTTCATTGATATGAAACGTTGCTTCGATTCTATATATTTAAACGCACTATGGTTGAAGTTATACAAGTCCAATTTGGATGGTAAAATGTTACGTATTATACGCAGCATGTATCAATCTGTCAAATCATGTGTAAAGCATTGTAATACCTATTCAGATTACTTTAATATAGCAGTAGGTTTAAGACAGGGGAAGATAATGTCACCGATACTATTTTCACTTTTCGTAGATGATTTAGAAATGTTTCTGCAAAATAGACATAGTGCTGGAATTAATCTACAAGATATATGTTTGATTTTATTGCTTTTTGCAGATGACATGGTTGTAATTGGTGAAACGCCTGAAGATTTACAAATGTCTCTAAATTGTCTTTATGACTATTGTAATACATGGGGCTTACAAGTCAATATAGCAAAAACCAAAATTGTTGTTTTTCGTAAACAAGGAGGTACAAAACGTAATGAGAAGTGGATGTATGGAAATGAATGCCTAGACATGGTTAACGATTTTATCTACCTAGGTGTAACACTGAATCATACTGGAAATTTTAATCTTAATACTAATACTTTACGTGGTAAAGGTCTAAAGGCACTAAACACATTGCTATCAAATTTGAAAACATATGATTGTAAACCAAAGGTAGCCTTACAGTTATTTGATGCTTTTGTTTCGCCAATTATTACATACTCATGCGAAATATGGGGTTTCTCTAAGTCTAGCGAGTTAGAAAAATTACACCTAAAATTCTGCAAGGCTATTCTTGGTGTCAGAAAATCAACTTCAAATGTTGCCGTATACGGCGAACTTGGTAGATACACGTTACATGTTAGCAGATACGTACGCATTATAAAATATTGGTTTAAACTTACTAAAAGTTACAATATAATACTGCGATCAATCATGGAAGATGGTCTGACTGATTTAAATAATAACAAGATAAATTGGTTTGGAAAGGTTAAGGACCTACTCTCTAGATATGGATTTAATTATGTATGGGCTAATAACTCACTAATCAATAAACGTAATTTTTTGTCTTTGTTTAAGCAACGAGTTATTGATGAATACTTACAAGAGTGGCAACGTGACGTAACTGATAATAGAGTTTTGATTGTGTATAAAGCAATAAAAACAACATTTTCATTTGAATCATATTTAGAAACAATCGTATCAAGAAATTTGAGAACAGCGATTACAAAACTACGTCTTTGTGCACATAATCTGAGAATACAAACTGGTAGATACGATCAGGTAGATAGAAACATGCCACTTTGTCAATTATGCCAAAATAATGAAGTGGAAGATGAATTCCACATCTTGTTGAAATGTACTACATTCCATCAAATAAGAGAAAAATATATTAAAAATTATTATAGAATCAGGCCTAGTATGTTCAAACTCACGCAATTGCTAAATACACAGAATAAACGTGAAAAGTTTAGGTTAAGCAAGTACCTATCAGAGGCATTAAGTATTCGCCAAAATATTATGATGAACAATTAATAACAGATGTTTGCATATATGTGCATATTGATGTATATCTGTAAACATATTCTATACCACTACTGCTTAATTAATTTGATATTCATGTGGCTATAGTTATATAATTGTTGTTTACTTCAATGGACACACGAAAACAGTTCCATTTTAAATAGATGTACTATTCTTATGAGTGAAAATGCAAGTTTCATTTATATTTAGACAAGTTCATCCAGTTTTAGAAATATTAAAATAAATTATCACTTACTATAATGTATAATGTACAATGTATTATTGTTAAACACTAGAAACTGTAAAGTTTATGTGTAATAAAATTTCTGTTCTGTTCTGTTCATGATCATTCAAATGGTTCCACGAATTTTCTACACTAGTTAATTGGTATTTGCTTTTTTAATAAACGTAGTTGACAAATGCAGCTCTTGCAGTGATCTGTGCGTGTATATAACGAGTTGTTAAAAGGTGTAGTACCGGTAATCTAATTTGGCTAAGAGAAACGCAACGCCAACATGTTGCCACGGTGTTAATGCATATCAGTATATCGGGTAGCGGTCAAACATGTTACACATTTCCCCATCAAATTAGATAATATTAACATTTATTAAGTAAATCGCACAATCATAGAAATATGTATCCTAACGCACGCGCTTCGCTTAGCACTTAATGGTTCAGCATAAAAAACTACATGTATCTTGCAGATAATTTTGTAAAGTTTTAATCTTCTTAAAGCCGTTCAATTGCTCATGCAAGTTGGTCCGAGATATATTGCAACATAGATTATTAGTCCATAAGATTATAAGCGAGTATGTTTTTATTTAGTTGCTAAAGCTGTAGCTGAGAGACAACACACTGTAGAAGGGCATGAGCTGGAGGTGTCGTTGTACACTCCACCCGTTCCTCCACCCAGCTACCCAGACAAGCTGCTAATCAAAGGACTGAACCCTAAGATAACATTCAGCGTCCTAGAGCTGTACATGGAGGCCAGGGCGGGGATTACTCTTGTCCAGGGTTCAATGACATACCACGTCGACCAGAAAGACACTGCTTTAGTTACAGTTGACGGGGAAATAGGTAATTGTGTTATGTAAATAAGTTCGAGAAAAAATATTATTTATTATGTCATTTTGAAAAGTGCATAAGCAATGTTGAACCATTATATTCAGTTTTTGTTTCAGCTACTGAGAACATTGGTAATCTCATTGAGTGAAGAAGCAATATTTTATCGTTATGTTATTTACATGTATAACGTAGTAATAAAATCAAAGTTTGGAACGTTTTGTTAATTCTACTTTACTTTATATGTACGATGGATGATTAAAAAAAATTCTTCATAACTTTTTTATTTGACGTCAAATCAATTCCAAATTTTAACTCAATGCATTACAACTTACAACTCGCAAATAACTCGTATTTATTATGTTTTACGTTCTTATAAAATCTATGTTTGGAAAGTGATGTTAATTCTACGTTTTTCAGACATAACTAAGATAGAAGAATTGTGCAAATCAAAACCCCTTGAAGGTTCTTTCTTGCGGTTCAGTCTGGTGCCCATTACCAACTGCGTGCTCGTATCAAACATCAGTGATGCAGTGACTGAGGACATGATTTCTCTGTATTTTGAGAATGCAAAAAGAAGCAATGGTGGAATAGTGGAAAAAGTTGAAATGTTTCCTACTCAAAACTACTGTCTGGTGTTCTTTGTCGACTATAAAGGTAAGAGAAATATCATAAACATCCAAAATTTAAATCAGAACATGTTTTTACATAATCTAATTAAATTTGTTTACTGCAGGTGTAATGATATCGTTTAAACACATCGCAGTATGTTTCCTTATTTTGACAGCTTTGTGTCCGTGCCTAATTTTTCTAGAAGAAGTTTGCTTATTAAAGCGTTTTATCCTTAATGCAATAGTTATTGAATAGTAGTCTTATGTTTGAAATTGGATCGTCAACAAAAACACATCATTAATCTCCAATACGGTATGAACCGCGACAAAGAGTGAATGGCCTCAACATATTTAACATTTACATTATCCCTTATTGTTCAGATATCATTATATCTTAGATATCGTTTTTAATGATGCTCTAGAATAATAGCGTGTTCTGTAACCTGACTGTCCGGATTTTTTTTTTTATGCAAACATCGTCTTTAAGTAAATAAAGCCACAAAATCGTGTTTTACCGACAACAAAAACACTCTTTTAATGCGCTACTCTTATAGAAAACATATTTTGGTCTTGTTTAAAACAGCAGTGCTAGTACCCATTTCCATCTATATTAACTTGATTTTTCGAACTTAAACTGATAAGTATTTCACTGCAATGAAGATTAAAATATATTGCTCTATAAGTTTGTAAACAACAATAGTGCGTGTGTCAGTCTATGATGACGTCATAAACCAAACAAAGACAAGAAACGGTATCGATATCGTTTTTTTATGGGAGATCGTAATAGTTTAGATGTTCTAGGTGCTGTCATTTGTTTATAAAAATGTAATTTCCAGATTTTGTATTTTGAAATTAAAGATATATATTTTGGTTGTATTTTATATGCTTTACAAACTAGTATGGTCAAACATAATTGATGTACTATTTCATAGTTTTATTAAGAGGAACAGTATAGAGACGAATAGAGTATACATTAGCAATCGAGCTTGTGTTCATTTTATATAGTCCGAAGTCCAAAGTAAACAATTTACATTGTGACAGATACGATACTTCTTTTAATTTAAGTTGTGGATAATGTCCTGTCAAAAGAGCAGACGCTAGATGGAAGACAGCTTGAAGTTAGTAGATACTTTCCGTGCATTGGACGGGCAGAAGGCGACACAGTTAAACAGCTATTTAAAAAACCTGCCCCTTTTACAGTGAAGGCAAACGCGCAAAAAATTAAATTTTTAAGTCGTTTTGTTGCATACAAAGAAGCCATGGAAAAGCAGTTGGCTATATGTCACGCCAAAATAAATTGGTCTGCATCAACTGCCGTCGAAGATGTTGAAATATGTTGTACGTTATTAGACGAAGTAAAAGACTGTGTTAAACTGGCCAAGGACTGGAAACGCCTTGCAAAAGCAAGTTTTGAAGACTTTATGAACACACTTGAGGTTGAACATGTTGTTGTGCAAGATATTTTGAAGAAGGTATTAGAAGAACTTGGCAAACTTTCTATCGACAATCCCAAAGCTGTTGCAATAATCATACGCAGTCCAGAAATATACATAGTGGGTATAAAAGGAGGAGGAGTTTCAGACTTAAAGAAATACGTTGAGCGAATTGTTCAAGACGTATAAGAAGCGTCGGAGAAGGAAAAAAATGGCAAAAAGAAGGAATTGTCAATAAAAATCTATGTTCACGAGAGGCTAAATACAATCATTGTACGTGGTAAATCATGAAAGAAGAAACCGATGATTAATTTTTAATTTATTTTGAAAACACAAAGGAAATCGGGATGTGGTGACATTACAGATAGTGGCTTTAAGAAAATGTGTTTTACATCACATTGCAGATGACGTCGGTTAGCGAATATACCCGTGCTTGCTGTCTGTTATGACGTAACATTCAACTAAGCGTGACCGTTGGATATGTGATTTGTTTTCTTCAAAATTGTCATTACTGCAAATGTCGCAATTGTAGATATTCATATTGTTCATAAAAGTCAGGTACACACGTACACACTTCTACAGAGCTACTTACACAATATTAGCAATATAGCTATTTTAACCGCTGAATACTAATATTACAATACAACAACGTTTTGCATTCATTACTTTCTTGTTAACTTGACGATTTCTTTGACGCACAGCTATACAATTACAATTTGTATGTACCTACTAAATATTATTTGAGAATTTGTAGTTTGCAATATATTAAGCCGTTTTCTTGGTTTGCATGTTTTATTGTTGTCTCGAGTGACTATTTCGTGGTTTTAAGTTTATCGCTTTCCAACTCTCTTTCGAGCAGTTTACCTTTCAACACTTCAATTCTGTGCACAAGTGACTGCAGAAGGTCCTACTTCATTTCTTATAAAAGGTCTTTCAATGTTTCTCTAATCGTGCCGACGCCCTTTTTAATTTTGTTCATTCAATTCTTGCATCCACTTTCTTCATAGAGGATTCTACTCGCTCTAGATTGGTGTTAATTTGTTTCATATGCCTAATCACTTCAGTGAGCTCATCTTTGAAGCTTTTAGTGTGAATGTCTTGTTCTTGTGTCATAACATCGATGCTTTTAGAGTTTTTCGTTTTTTGTTTTTGATTACCTTTATCAGGATTCGCCTGTTCTGAAAGACTTAATTGTTCTAGTTCACTTGTGCTTGATAAGGCTTCACTTCTCTTACTTTTTACTCTTGTTCGTTATCTTGCACCTCATTTTTATTTGCCTGTCCTTTTTCCATTTTGGGTACTTTTTACTTTTGTACAGTATTCTGTTCACATGCGCGAATGGGATATTTTGTTAATTAACTTAACATGTAGTTTTCTCTATATTCTCAACAAGTCAGTTAAATTTCATATCATATCAGAGTCAAAACTTACCTTCATAGTTCGGTTACTTCAAAATCT
Organism: Congeria kusceri; assembly: GCA_027627225.1. Classification (NCBI taxonomy): domain Eukaryota; kingdom Metazoa; phylum Mollusca; class Bivalvia; order Myida; family Dreissenidae; genus Congeria; species Congeria kusceri. The sequence goes on from CM051034.1 coordinate 29,317,183, forward strand.
AATGCATTTCTACACTTTAATCCATGGTTTATTTAAATATTTTTTTACACACGGCTATAATATATATATATATATAATTTCAGATTTTGTTTGAAAGCTTTGTAAACATTATCTTTATCGTTTGACTTCTGAAATGAGAGCTCTGGAAAGAAAGGAAGATACGTTGCGTTTCCCACAAACCGCTAATGATGTTATCTTAAGCAAAGTATTTTAAGTATACCATGGATAATAATAGTAGTAATCCAAGATCGCATTTATTTGGTTCTTTATGGTGGTAGATGGACATGAAACCATTAAAATATGCAATTGATAATTGTTAAACTTTACCTCAATATCTTCCACAATTATTTTTAATGACTGATCTGAAATGTGTCAAAAACTTTATTAATGCTTATTGATTTTGGGTAGCGGAAAGACAACAGTATAATATGATTATATTTCAACATTTGAAAAATATGTTTTCAAAGGTCTTCACAAAATTACGCTTAAAGTTTTAAAAACAAAAGAACACATGCTGGCGACGATGGAAAGTATATTTTGTAATATGAACCGTTTATGTGTGAACGAAGAACATACGTTCGTCCTTATTATAATTCATGGTGTTTATAAATTATTAATTAACGCACAAACGAAAAGTCAAAAGGTAACAGCAAATGATGTGTGAGATATGCATGACACAAAATTGAATTCATATTTGTACACCTGTCTATATGCACACACTTTACAAAATTACCTTTTTATATAAGAAACACATTACAACACACTAGTATTTGTTTGATTTGGATCACGGTAAACCAACATTATTTCTCGTTAGATATGATCACACTAATTTACAGCGATACATTGTTAAATAGGCACACCGGTAATATTGTTACGGTGACGCCTACTATACTTATTCACAGTGGTACATGCATTGACCATAATTAAGTAAGACGAGTCATATCCGTTGTGATTTGTGTATCCCAAAGTATGCATAGTTAAACAAAAAACATTGTTGTAATCACTACTGTTCTCCTTTAACTACTCATTTACACAGAATCATGTATATTTTTAATTATAATGTTTAAATAAATTCTCTTGATCAATTGTATTTGCCTTGAACGTATAATATTCAAATGTTGTTTTATTTTGCATGTTCAGACAAGCAATATTATCGTGTAAAATCATTAAAGCTGCGACGTGACAGATTGGGGAAATGGCAAAAAGTTTAGAAAATTTCAAATCTAGTAAATTAATATATTATTAGATACAACTGACTGAAATTACACTGTTGACACATAAACAAGAGTTTCAAACACACTGGTTTGAAAATTATAACGCATTTTTACAACCCGATTTCAAATGCGTCTCGAGACGCTTTTCAACTATTTATAAATATTCGGTTGTTATTTTGAAATTACCACGTGGTCCATATAGCAAATCGATTTCACTTCCGGAGTCCCGTATAGTTTACAAAACACGTCCGAATCTTCAAGTAGCGCTAAGAGCTGTCCAAAAGATATGAAGGTGTCCAGCGACGCTTTTAGAGTTTCAACCTCTCACGCCGAGGACCCTTGTTGAAGCCCCAAAAGGTACTCAGGACGTTTTTTGTTTTAAATTAGGTTTGTACGACTTTTTTTCTATATAATTCAGGAAATATTTTTTAAAGAAATATATCAATTAACGAAAATAAAAAATCGTTTAAAAATATTATAATAATCTACGAATATTTACGGTCTATTTAGACTGTGATATGTTGCCTAATACTTGCTTGCAAACTTTATTCGTCTTTTGTGTTTTAATTTGTTGAGACGTTTATGGTTCACATTGATATAAATAATTCACAAATCGCCTTGGCATTGGCAACCCCGAATTACTCATAATATAAGTACGCCACTGCCAGCAACCAAGCGGTATATGTCGACATGTATGATGGCATTGTCAGCAGGCACATTGACATTATCATCGAGCATGTTCAAAGTGTCACCAAGCACGATGTCTGCCACAGTAAGCACAATGACCATATCAACAGGCATGAAACACCCATCAGGCGTGATGTATTTTTTACTTAAATACCCCTTCATATATTCACATTATAGAATGTTGCGGATGCTTATAACAGAGGTTTTCCCTTGTTTAATTGCTTTAAAACATGTTCAATGGAAAGTTACGTTATACTCCAGTGCATGGATACTGACATTATCCTGAACATATTATTTGTAATATATATTAGCCTACATTTGTCCTACAATAATAACTTATTCAATACAATGAGATACAAAGTCATTCGTTCGATGCTAATACAAATGCGTTATGGGTAGTACATATATTTAACAAACATCGGCAAAGACGATAAATGTTTAAAAAAAACAGGTGTAAACCTATTTCGTTTATTTCTTTAAAAAAGTAAAACATCAATGTGTGGAATTAAGCGCAGCCGCAGTACTTCTCGCCGCTACCGTGCTGCAGACAGGCGTGGTGCTGACCGTGTGGACACGACGTTGAGCTGCAATCATGGGTGGTCTGGCACTCATCGGCTGTAGTTACACATCAAACATGATGACTAAACATGCGAAGATTGCTCCGAATTTTGACATTTTCCTGGAGACAATTATGTAACATTTTCTCTACAGAACACTTAGAAATTGGATTTCAACACAGCACAGTAAATGTGCTTGCTACGCGCCACTCTAGCTCGCTAGAGTCCGCAAGGCATATTAACTTTTGCCTGTGAACAACATTTAACTCCTCTTGATACACGGTGCCTGTTCCACGTGATCTATTTTGTTCTGTGTGGGTCATTCCACCGAAAACAATCCCTCGCTTCAGGTAACATTTTTTTTATCATTTCTTTATTAATTCTGAACCGATTTTCACGAAATAAAGACGAGTGCCCTGTCATAACAGAAATACACCATCCCATTCGAGTTTCTGGCAGATTAATTTAGTATTTTGTTCAAAAACTGCGACCGCGCATTTTTTTAAACGTAACTTTAAATGCTATGTGTGGGATATATTTTTATAGATCGTCAATATATTGAATAATATTGCTGCTTAAGATGCCAAACGTAGGGCGGATACTGTAATTCTTCCCAGAGCAACTGCACACAAAGTATTTTGCTCACATACGTCTGATGCTTACTTTTTTTTTATAGAAAATGAAACATTGCTATGTGAGGGTCACACATCTATTATGTTATGTGTGGAATACAAAAGTTCACGACATTGCAAACTTGCTATCAAAGTCATTTTAATATAATGTTTTTTAACTTACACTACCCCACTGACAGTTGTGGGTGAATAACATTGGTTTTTCAGCGCATTTGAAAATGAAATTCACGATTTGCGATTTGTTATATATATATATTATGTTCATTTTAATAGTAGGATGCGCTTTATATTTTGCGACAAATTTGCAAAAGAAATTAAAACTCGGTCAGGGTACTCCCGGCACAAAGCCATGCATGACCAGAAAGGAAGATAATTCTGTTGCGGCAAGTCCTTTCTAGTGAGTCTCTGTGTATATTTACACGTTATTTTCGGACTTATATTTTTCTTTCAAATTCATCTCGTATGGACAACAATTCTATTGTAACTACCTACATATAAACTATATAAGCGTATGCTATAGTTTTTCATTTAGCCCTCGGTCTGGTCTTTTCCTAATTTAAAAGTTAAGCACATAATGCGTATTAATAAACTAATAATAACAGAATCGTTTGGATTTCATTTCTAGTTAAAATCATTAACAGCACACTTATTTTGCCTGTATTAAAGTAAATTTAATACATGCTTTTCCTTTCCATTTTCCTTAATGTTAGAGTGTGATATAAAATACTCATTAAAACGTAAATTTACTAGTCGTAGTCCTACCTCTCAATCCAGTCCACCCAACGATAATTATGGATTATAGATTGTGTTTTCTTTAGACATACGTGCTGTTTTTGGCATGATCTAAATGTACACACGTATTTCTGTCTAGGATTCTTCCCAGCTGCGCCGGCACCGAACTAGAGCGCACGATGGACCGCGGTTTTATGTGTGCACCAGTGTGGGAATTCCTTCACGGGGCGGTACCTTCTTAGAGCCCACGAAAGGACGGAAAGAAAGGAAGATAACATGTATCCTGCATTGTTTGTCAGATAAGATGTAGGGACGATGTCCGTTTAAGGGATCACATGTCTACGCACACCGAAGAAAGGAACAACGTTTCCCGCAAAACATATTAGCAGTCTATGTAGACATCAACGTTCACGTGACAGTGATAAAAATGAATTATTGTTATGTGTGAATAAATTGGCTGTCGTTATTTGCTATAATTAAATGTTAATAATGAACAATTATCTAATAGGAATATAAGTTTTGAACTGTTTCCTTTAGGACATTGTTCAATTGGCGAATTCTACCAATACTAACCAATCAAACCTCTGATTGTAAATGTGCTCTAAAACGGAATACGCTACGGACAATTGTCACCATATTAATATCCTTCACTAATTCGATTACAATACGACTTTTTCTGCAATGTAAAGAAATGTAAATAGTCCAGATATTTAAGTTAAACATTAATGTAGCTAATGTAAATTAACGAATGGGACATTGTGCGTCATCGTTTTCTAAGTTGATAATGTACAGAGGTAACTGCTGCGTGAATTTGTTCGGACAATACGTAATCTGAAAGTCACTCTATCACATATGGAAGAACTTGCACACTAATAATAATATTTTGGTAATATTAGTAATATAAACATCTTAGAATCGATATGTTCTTTCTATAAACTACGATATCTACAAGGTATTCGAACTTACTTTTTGTATTATAAGAACTGTTTTATTTTAGTGAAATTTTGTAATATATGTTTGTTGTATAAGAATTTGATTTTTTGTTTTATTTTAGTGAAATTGTTATGAAATATTGTGTGCAATATCATAAAAATGTGTGACAAGCATGGTGTTGAAAAACATTTTAATGTAAAGTTAAACTATGTATTTATTAATCAAAGTTTAAAGATTGGTGCAAACTGTGTTTATGTATGTTCACACTAATATTTGTACAGTCCATCTACGATATAGCAGCTTTAAAAAACGGCTTGATGTTTTGTGTCAACTGAGGTTGAATTTCTTATAAATGTATAATCGTTTTAAATATAACATTAATCAATCAATATTTTTACTCGGTGATGCTCACGTTTTGTGATTGTGCCTGTCGTTATTTAACTGTAATTACATATCTGTGATTTTATGTGATTAAATTGTTTTCGAACTGATATAGTCGTCTTCTTTTTATGCTAAAAACAGAACTGGTAATAGAGCAGTAAGGAGACAGACATAATAACAACATAGTTGTTTATTGCATTGTGTGCTGCACACTCAAACTAATTTGATTCAAAGATCAAGTCATAGTCTTGTAGTGGGCAAGAGGTTGCTGTCGTTTCGGCTGGAGTTCTCCCAGCGGACTCACAGAAATCCACGCTGGACAGCATTGATGTTTGAAGAAAACATTTTTCTCTTTTTTCCGCCCCTTGACTCTTGCGAGCTGTCGTGTCAAATGGTTCCTGAAATGTAATCGGGAAATATACAAGCTTTTCATATTATGTGGTTTAGCAAAATACAGATAACTAATAAGTAGTATTAATTTCAATTATACTTGGATTCATGCTTTTATGTCTGAAATAACGATCTTCCTATTTGCTAAAACTACTCTTATATACATAAATAGCATAATCAGAGAACTAGTGATTCAACGGGTAACCGAAATATCCGATCGGATCGAATCCATTGTACGATTCGCGGTTCTGTCAGATTTTGTTTGAAATTTCGGATCAGGTCCGGGCCAAATGCAGTTTTCAATTACAAGCAGTTCCAGTAAAATTATCCCTACTTTTTCTCGAATTATTGTCGTGAAGTTGAACTCCTTTACTACAAACCTATGCATAACATAGTTATTTTCGTGTGCAAAGTCGGAAAAGCGACCTCTAGATATTCCGTGAGATAAAATATGCTCCACCCTAATTGAATTTAATACCACAATGTAAATTTCGTCACATTTACGCAAAAAGTCATATTATATATATTTGTTAAGGAAAGTCACTTTTTGGCAAATATTGAACCTGCATACAGATTATTATAAAACAAAAATGGTAGGGTTGTATTTAATCTGGAAATACAAACATTTGCAATTAACATATGTTGCCAAAATTGTTTGCGCAAAATCAGATAACTGTACGTAGTAACGAGATTTTTGCACTGATAATTTTGATCATTAAAACGAAGACAACTCAGGAACTTATTTATTGAAGCAAATAAAACTCATGAAACCAGTAAACTATAATTAAAAATAATCATTGAACATAAACATACCATGTCAAATTGTGTAAATGTTCAATGTGCAAATTCGCTGGTCTGTGCTCTTACAACTTACAACACTGCGTCTACAAAATGTTAGCCAAAAATTTATGCCACTGAACAATTATTTACAATTTTTTGTATACTAACTGAACAGTATAGAGATAACAACTGCACTTTAACTGACTTATTTTAATGTATTGTAAATATATCATGTTACTACTCAATTTTAAATTTAACATTACAGATAAGTGTTTTTGCTTTCCTCGAGGGGGCGACATGACAATTAAATGTTATCTACAAGTTTGTATATTAGACATATATATGGTATAACTAATACATTATTTTTTAAGAAAGGGCGCGCATTACCTATATTTAGTTACATATAGTATTTGTATCTAATTACTTGCAAGATTCGATCAGAAGTTTCAAAATTTTAGAATCTTATTTGGATCCGGATCCGAATATAAAAATTTGGATTCGTTGCTTCCCTACAGAGAACCATTATGCATTTATAGCATGATTTAAATACCTCACTGGAACATCATCTGGGGAAGACTCATTTTCAACCTCATTGAAGTCCGTTTCATCAAGGAGCTTGTAAACAGTCTTTATGCTGGTCTTGTAAACAACATTCCTATAATGGAAGGAAATTATTATTATTATTATTATTATTATTATTATTATTATTATTATTATTATTATTATAAGTAGTAACAGTAGTAGTAGCAGTAGTAGGAGTTGTTGAAGTAGTAGTTGTGGTAGTAGTAGTAGTAGTAATAGCAGAAAAATCAATGTTATTCACCCACAACTGTGAGTAGGGTAGTGTAAGTTGAACAACATTATATTAAAATGACAAATAGCAAGTTTGCAATGTCGTGCACTTTTGCATTCCACACATAGCATAATAGATTTGTGACCCACACATAGCAATGTTTCATTTTCTACAAAAAAAATCAGCATCAGACGTATGTGAGCAAAATACTTTGTGTGCTCTGGGAAGAATTACAGTATCCGCCCTACGTTTGGCATCTTAAGCAGCAATATTATGAAATTTATTGACGATCAATAAAAATATATTCCACACATAGCATTTCAAGTTACGTTTAAAAAAATGCGCGGTTGCAGTTTTTGAACAAAATACTAACTTAATCTGCCAGAAACTCGAATGGGATGGTGTATTTATGTTTTGACAGGGCACTCGTCTTTATTTCGTGAAAATCGGTTCAGAATTCATAAAGAAATGATAAAAAATGTTACCTGAACCGAGGGATTGTTTTCGGTGGAATGACACACACAGAACAAAATAAATCACGTGGTACAGGCACCGTGTGATAACTACCATAGATTTATTACGTTATTTGATTATGACATTTTCTTGTCTTTATTAGTATTGTAAAAAGTACTATCCCGTTCATTTGGATTGTGTTTGCAATTACTTGTTTAACGGTAATTTTTTTTTTTTTTTTTTTTTTTTTTTTTTTTTTTAAATTATACCTTTATTTCATGTAAGTGCACACACATAAAGTAGACATCATAAGGTAAATAAAGTACGCTTTTTAGAGATGCACACATGCACAAGGAAGAAAAAACATAGGATTAAAGAATCAAATAATAAGTGTGGGAAGGGGGGAAGGGAAAGGTAACAGGTCTTGCTTTGACTTGGGTCTATTGAGCACTGGACATATGATATGTTTGGATAAAGTTTGTAGTTTGTAGAGGTTTTTTAGTATTTAGGAACGCATGGTGGATAAATGCAGGGCTATATTCGTGTAACACACATAGAAAATGTATTATTGAGTAAGGTTGAACTGTTATGGAAAGCGTTTCTACAAAACAAGCACGTATATGTATAGAGAAAATAAACGTACGTAAATACTCTAGATAGTGCTATGAAGTGTTTTCAGTCAACTGCAAAAAGAGGTGGTTCTGTGATACATTGACATTCAAAATATCTTTCCAAGCAAGTAAACTGTCAACTTTCTTTTCATATATTGCTACATCTTTAAGACTGTCGTATTGTGATTTCATAAAGTGTCTTCCATTTTCAACCGTTGGTTGTGTTGAAGACATCTTGCATTTATACAGATAAAACTTGGCATAAATAAAAGCATTGTTGACAGCATCACTATTCTTTTCTATATATCCCAGAAGAAAAGTATATATGTTACAAAATGGAAACAACTGTTTGGGGAAAAGGTTTTCAATAATAATTTTTGAAATAGGACATTCCCAGAAAAAATGTTCAATCGTTTCCTCACAACTTTTGCAAAAGGTACATTTGGGAGAATCGTTCAGATTCATTTTAAAAAGTAGACTATTTGTTCCAAGTATTCTGTGTATAATTCTGTATTGAAACCATTGCATTTTCACATCTTTAGTTATAGAAAATGGTTCACGAAAAATATCCTTCCAAACATTGTCAGTAATTTCAATATTTAGTTTACCTGACCATTTTTGTTTTATTGGTAAGCATTTTTCGGTCTTATTTAATATTGTATACATTGGCTTTGCTCCGGAAACAGGCATAAATAGTGTTCTGTGTGAAGGAGGTATGAAAGGCCTTTGTATGTTTGCATACTGTTGGTAATTTCCTTCAACATTTAATTTCTTAAACATTGCAAAGATAGCCTTTTTAATACCGTTATACAAGAGGAAGTCAATTTTAAGATTATAGTTTTCATTGATTATATGCATGTTTAAGAAGTCTCCATTTTTATCAAATAGGTCACATACATAGTGTAAGCCTGCCTTATACCAGGCTTTGAAAAATATACTTGTATTTCCTATGGAAAGGTTTTCATTATAAAACAGTGGCTGATGCAGAATATCTTTTGCATTAAAAGGCAATTGCTTTTGGAAATGTACCAGACTGAGTAAAACATCTTTCCAAAAGGGATTTGTAATCATATTTGATAATATTTTAGGATAATGATTTCCACAATTGAAAAGTTTGCTAAAATCAACATATATATTTGCTATACTCAGCCATTTCCCAGCTGTGCTGTAAGCGCGTTTAAGCCAAGTTAATTTCAAAGATTGGATAAAAGCTTCAATGTTTATCATTTTTAAGCCACCATCACAGTATTCGTTGGTTAAAACGCATAATTTGATTCTACTCTGCCCATTCCATATGTAGTTAGTAAAAATGGTATTTAAGTGTTTAATAAAAGAATGTGGTGGGTTTGGAAGTGATATAAACAAGTGGTTGAACAAAGAAATCAAAAGAGTTTTTATTACAGTTATTTTGCCAATAGGTGTCAAAAATCTTTTTTTCCAACTTGTAAGTATATTCTCCAATTTGGTAAGCCGGTCACTATAGTTAAGTTGTATGATCTTTGGTAAATCAACATGAAAATGTATACCTAACATTTGAAAACCATCTTGGTTCCACTGGAGTTTCCATTTTGTTTTTATGCTTTCTGAGCTGAACTTTTTTTTCCCAATCCATACTACTTTGGTTTTGTCAAAATTAACGCTCAATCCAGAAATGGCAGAAAATTTGCTTAAAGTATGCAGTGTTTCATGTAAGGATTGTTCTGTTCCATCCAATATAATAGTTGTATCATCTGCAAATTGTGTAAGTTTATGTTCTACTTCTTTAAGAGTAATACCTTTTATATGTGTGTTATTTCTAATTTTAAGAGATAGTACTTCAGCACATAGAATAAAAATGTAACAGGAAAGTGCGTCACCCTGGCGGCATCCACGCTGAATGGGAAAAAAATTAGACAGGTAGCCACATTGAATTATAGCTGATTTTGCATCCTTATAAAGAATGTCAAACCAACGTTTAATGTCAGGTCCAAAGTTAAAAAATGAAAGTGTTTTCTGCACAAAGGACCAAGATAACGAATCGAATGCTTTCTCAAAGTCAATTAGTAGCAGCAGACCAGGAATATCCTGTTCTTCTGTAATGTGCATAATATCAAAAATCAGTCGAGTATTTTCTCCAATATAGCGTCCTTTGATAAAGCCAGTTTGGTCATTGTGTATAAGTTTATTCATGCAATGTTTCATTCTGTTTGCAATAACACCTGAGCCTATTTGATAAACGGTATTTAGAAGAGTAATTGGCCTCCAGTTTGTTATGATAAGTCTTGATTTATCGCCTTTTGGGATAGATGTAATGATTCCGTGTGTTTGAGTTACGGATAAATTCCCCAGGGCAAAAGATTCATTAAGAGATCTTACCACAAAAGTACCAATTCAATTCCAGAACATTTTATAAAATTCGGCAGTAAATCCAGAACTACCTGGGCTTTTGTTGTTAGACATTTTTTTTAATACAATGGATGCTTCAGATAATGTAATATTACCTTCAAGACATTGTGCTTCCTTGTCACTTAGTTTTGGACAATTAACATTTTGAACAGAATTTAAAAAATCCGAATCATTACATTCGCTTTTCTTACAATAAAGATTTTCATAAAATGATGCAGTTTTCTTTAAAATCTCTTTTTGATTAGTTAAAACAACCCCATCATCATTTAACGGTAATTTTACTGTACCAAACATAATAAATAATAATTAGAAACCGACGGTAGACTACGCGAATGTAAGCCTTTTGAATTTATTGTCTTTAAGCCACTTGATCTTTTTATTATTTCTTGTTTGAGGTATCTCCTAGTAAAAATAACTTTTCTGTTTGGGAAATCTCTGAAATTTTCATATTACTGGCATTCGTATTTTTCAATACTATATCTATATTTGCTATAGATATAAGATTATTTAATACAATGTAACATCATTTCTTAAACTATTATGTTATCTGTAATCGTATACATAATGATGTGAAGCATAGACAACTTCAAATTTTAAAATAAGAAAAGTGTGACTATATGTATATGTACTACTATGCATTTAACATGGCACCACATTCAATGCTTTTACTTCCATAAAATGTTAATGCTAGTTATATAAGTGTAAATTTACCTGATATCTCTTTACTCCTCACAATGTCGACATTGCTCTATAGGCTATTCGTCTTTTTGGCCTTAACATATTGCAAAAAGTTGTTTTTACCTTATTTGGGAAACATACTAATTATGTTCGAAATCCACGTGTTTTGTGAGCCATTTTTAGACCAGTAATTATGACCCATTTGGTTGTTATCAATAACAGGTCAAACCAATCAGTTTCTCACTAGCGTTTAGTCGTAGAAAACAAGCATTTTTGTACCTGTGGTCTAAGTCGGATAGATCTCGTAGCCGTGTTCTATGAACTTTACAAACTCGATACGCTCGTTTATAAAGTTCATAGAACACGGCTACTTGTGATCTATCCTGTACATATCATATAGAACGGTTGACCATTTCTTGTTTAAAATGTAGTACAAGACTGACTATGCATAATACAAAAGTTGTGTTACCTTTTTAGCAATAATTTTTCATGTGCTGGATTGTCAGTGTTATTCACCTCTTCCAACATAAACATATCTTTGATATTGATCTTATAATGTTCTTCGTTTAATTTTCTTTTAAATTTTGGATGGGCTGTTGCTACCAATTTCGAAATTTTTGTGAGCTCCTCTGAATTATTACTGGTACTTAGCTTGATCATATTCCCGATTTCTTTCAGCATGTCATCTTTATGCTGTGCCCATCTTTCTCTCTGTTGCCTGCTCCACGATACCATCAATCTGCACATCCATTTTGCCTTTGTATTTACAAGTCTGTCAGCTTACTGTCGCCTGTGCAGAGGTCTCGGTAGAAATGACCGCCAAACTGCCCAAACCAGTTTTCTGACCACTATTCACGTGACACCCCGAATGAATTGACCAATCATCTTTTTGTTATGGTCTTTTTGAGACAATAGTTCTCCGCTATATGATGTAACGCTGAGAACTATGTTTTCTATGTGATTAATGCCTGAGTTTTTTTTGTAGCCTTGTGTGAAGCCAAATGAAAAATTAAACAGAAATTGCAGTTATTTATGCACTAATATTATGTGTACAATATCATATTAGTATATGCAAAATATCATATGATATATCGAATATGGATACTTTTGATTCTGATTGATACAGAGCACTAATTATCATGACGTGCAATGGCATTACTTATCGCTGTATGACATTAAGTGCGACCGCAGTACTTCCTGCTGTATGTCATTAAGCGCTACCGCAGCATTTCTTACTATATGACATGAAGCGCACCCGATGAACTTCCTATTGTATTATCATTCAACGCAAGCGCTGTACTTTCGGCGGTATGATTATTAAGCGCAACCGCTGTACTTCCCGTTGTATGACAAAAAGCGCTATGGCAGTACTTCTCGTTGTATGTCATGAAGTGCAACCCCAGAACTTCTCGCTGTATGATATTAAGTGCGACAGCGGTACTTCCCACTGTATGACAATTGATGCAACCGGAGTACTTCCCGCTGTATGACATTAAGTGCTTATGCAGTACCTCTCTCGCTGTATGTCATTAAACCCTACCACAGTACTTCTCGCTGCATTACCGCAATAATGTTCACGGTATGACATTAAGTGCAACCACAGTACTTCCCGCTGTATGACATTAAGCGCCATTGCAGTACCGCTCTCTCTGTATATAATTAAGAGCTATCGCAGTACTTCTCGCAGTATGACATGAAGTGCAACCGCAGTATTTCTCATTGTATGATATTAAGCGCAACCGATTAACCACCCGCTGAATATAATTAAGCGCAACTGCTGTACCTCCAGCTGTATGTCATTAAGCACAAACGCTGTTATTCCCGCTGTATGACATTAAGCGCAACCGATGTACTTCCCGCTGTATGATATGAAGCGCAACCGATTAACTTCCCACTGAATATAATTAAGCGCTACTGCTGTACTTCCCGCTGTATGTCATTAAGCGCAACCGCTGTACTTCCCGCTGTATGACATTAAGCGCAACCGCTGTACTTCCCGCTGTGTGACATTAAGCACAACCGGCTGTATAACAATAAACGGTGGACTTCCCGTATTATGGTATTACGCGCAAATGCTGTACTGCCCGTTGATTGACATTATTCGCAAACATTGTACTTACGGCTGTGTGATATTAAGCGCAAACGCTGTACTTTCCGCTGTATGACATTAAGCGCAAACGCACATACGTCCAGCGGTCTGACATTAAGCGCAAACGATGTAATTCCGGCCCTATGAGGGGGCACTATACGGTTTCCCAGGCTTCGGATTCGGCCTGGTGGGGTCTGATTTCGAGCCGTCTTGGGTTCAGAGCCAGGAATGCTCATGTACGAATTTTATGTTCAAGGTGGCTCAATAAATACCCTGGCTTTACATAGTGCATATTTTCGAATTAACTAAGCATGAAATTAAAAACTCCAGCCCTTAAATCGGATACTTACAACTTCTAAAACTGTCAAAATGTTGCTCAGTTTTAATGTACCTATATTTCTAATAAATTCTCATTTGCCAATTCGAGTTTTTAGCTTAAACTGTATAGCGCTACCTAACACTTAGCGCAAACGCTGTACTTCCGACTGAATGACATAAATAGGGTAATGCCACAGGGTAACGAATATAAACGAACATGCACACCAGTACCAGTGCAGTGAGTTATCATTCCATTGCAGTTACTTCCGACTGAATGACATAAATAGGGTAATGCCACAGGGTAACGAATATAAACGAACATGCACACCAGTACCAGTGCAGTGAGTTATCATTCCATTGCAGTTACCTCCCGTTTACGTGATTTACCTATTTTCGGGAGAAACCATGAATCTAGAACATATTCACGTCTCAATGCGCACTGTTTATCTATACCGTTTCTGTACACATTTTGTTATTGAAAGAGAAAATTGAAATTCCGTTCAATAATATAATTCCTCCATTTAAAATCTAGATAATGTTTATCCGACCTGAAGTATGTACCTATGTTTGAGGTTTAACTCGCTACAATATCTTTTAAACACAAGCTGGTATTCATCACGAACATAATAAAGAACGTGTTGTTCGCGTGTGTTTATTTTTCAATGTCATATAAACAAACGTGAATGAAAAGCGCGAAATTTTGTTGAAGCAAACATTAACAAGCTCTACAATACTTGTAATGTGAAACCTTTATATGCACACGACGCTGAAACCTGTATACATAAGTGAAGTGTATAAGACGGAGCGATTCAAATACTATCGATTTAACAAGCTTTGCACATAAGTTGCTCTGAATACGCAGGGATAGTTTAGTTGCATTAATATAAAGCCAAGGTTTACGTATTCGAAACATGGAGTCTAGTGATATTGAAGGTGACATTGACTGTGGGAGTGCCATAGAAACGGTATGCGAACCTTGCAAACGGAAAAATATATTAACTATTGCAACTATTTTCTGCAAACCGTGCAAAGAGATTTTGTGTAAAGAATGCAGTCATCCACACACAATATATAAACCTGGCATACATGTGATGGAGAATATTCGGGACATGGACTCAGTCCCTTTGGCCGTGGAAGTGAAAGGCATGGACGTGTGTCAAGAACACGGCAGGGAAATCGAGTATTTCTGCCAAGACGACTCAAAACTAATCTGCAGTAGATGCGTCATCAAGCATCGAACATGCAAGATCGATGATTTGGCATCTGTAACAGAACAAGACGAACGCGCGTTTAATGACTTAAAACAATCTCTGCAAACGTGCGAGACAGACACTAAACGGATAATTGCAGAGAGTAAACAGTCAGAGATTGCATTAACTGAATCCATAAGAGACATTTCAAAACAAGTAGACGCTTGGCATGAACGTATTACAGAACTTTTCCAAGAAGCAAAGGCAAAAATGATGGCCGAGGCCGATTTGATAAACATACAGGAGGTCGAAAGATTACGCGAACGGCAGCTTGAATCATCCAAAGTAATGAAGGAAATACATGACATGTTTCTATTATGCTCTGTGGTTTTGAAAAACGAAACACCTCAGCAAAAACATATATTCTTCAGAAATGTAAAGGTGACATTGAAACAAGCTGCAATTCATATTAAAGAGAAGAATGCCACACCCGTTACATCAAACATTACATTGACAGTTAACGAAGAATTTGTTGTCACTTATTGATAATGATATGGCAATTTTTAACTTGGATCGGAACAGCACATAGATAGGTATGTATACCAACGGCTAATACAATCAAATTATTTAATACCGTGTAACACGTGTCTGTTTAAAGATCATTTTGGTAGTTTTTTATGCGTATAGCTTCGCGCACCAACAATTCAAAAAGTGTTTTGAAAGATAATATCAAATAACTACTTTGTACAATGTTATTATCAACTAGTATATCTCAGATACTACTACTACTACTACTACTACTACTACTACTACTACTACTACTACTACTACTACTACTACTACTACTACCACTACCACTACTACTACTACTACTAGTACTACTACTACTACTGCTACTACTACTACTAAAGTAGGCAATCACAGCCAAAATACTGAACCCGCATAGCTATGCGTTTGCTATCTGTGAATATTGACGTATTTGGCTGTAATAACTGTTGTGTACACAGTTATTATTAACTGCTTTTACTAATAGAATCATTTTTTTAAAACAAATTTGTTGCTGTAGTAAAAATGCGCTTTATAAAATTAAAAAAAAAGAGTTTTGTTTCGCATAACACTGCATAATAAAGCAATGTTAGAAATTATATATTAATGTGTTCACCATGTAACGTATATTTGTTAATAAACTATTACAACCAATAAAAAGCAATCATTTTTATCAATCAATGAACAATACTACTTTTGTGCTGAAATAAGAACAAGCAAACTATTTTCTAAAGATGCATTTACGGGTGGGTCATTTACATGCATTTTCCACAAAATCTAATTCGATAACTCCTATTATGATCCTTTCATTGTATTACGCAAATTGCATAGCATTTTATAGTTGGTGTCTAGTCTGCGATAACAGATGCACACTCTCTATATTTAATGACAAAATGTTGAGAGATTTGAATTGTCAGATACAATTGACATGTGTACTTGGTCATCATGATATGTGTACTTGGTCATCATGATATGTGTACTTGGTCATCATGATATGTGTATTTGGTCATCATGATATGTGTACTTGGTCATCATGGATGAATACAAGCACGAATACAATTTCAATTTTATTTATGTACATATTCAACCTTTACTGCAAATCAAGTTGGACCAAATTGTCAACTGAATGTGTTTTTACATGAGTTATGATCTGTATTGTTTAATATTAAAGATTAATATGGAGTTTCTGATTGACTTCAAGGTCATAAGTAATATTAACTTGTCTATGAAGCTTGGCCTTTACTATACAGATTGGACACAATGCCTTTAAGTATATATAAGCGATGATAATACGGGGAGACTATTTTGCGACGAAGAGTATTTTTCCGTTTTCAAACAATACACAATGTATCAATTTATGAGTATGTCGGAGTAAAATATTTTTACATGCCTTGTTAAACAGACAACGTGCTTTAAATAGTTCCTACGTCTCTATATGTATATATCTATCGGTAGTTAGACTGCAATGCTTTAACACTTATTGACAGGAATGTGTACTCCTTATGTAGCGTAATTAGATATTACACTTGTGCAATTCAGATCATTGTGCATTTTGACTTTAAATTCACGATTTATTTGTTACTTTGAAACTTGTGGATATCTAATAAAGGAACATGCTCGATAGCGAAATGCACAATAATCAGTATGATTGATGGAAATGATCCATGACGCGGTTTTACTGTTTAACTTGTTTAACAATGAAATTGTATACCTAGCTGTACGACACATATCTTTACACATTGTTTAGATGTCAAGACAGTTTCTAAAAACCGCCCAATCAAAATGAAAGAGAAGGAGGTGTCGGTACAAATATATGCTCCTAAGAAACTAAATACAATCATCGTACACGGACCAAAGGAGATCATGACAGAGGAAAACGACGATATGTTTGTGATATACTTTGAAAGCGAAAGGAGGTCTGGAGGGGGTGAAATTGCAGAAATCGACTTTCGGGCAGAAGAAAGTGCCTTTTTTATCACATTTGAAGAGGAAGACGGTAAGCGTTTACGTGCTTTCTTTTATGAAATACCACTCAAATCTTCTTAACCCAGCCACAGGTGGAATGTTGTATTTACTACAAATGTCGCGATTGTAGGCATATGTAGTTTTGATAAATGTAAGATTTTAGGTTTTACACGCTCATATAACCACTTACAAAGTAAAAGTAACATCGCTCTTTTATCAATACTGATTATGAAATACCACTCAAATCTTCTTTACCCAGCCACAGGTGGAATGTTGTATTTACTACAAAATGTCGCGATTGTAGGCATACCTAATTTTGATAAATGTAAGATTTTAGGTTTTTACACGCTTATATAAGAAAGATCCCTCTGTTATCAATACTGATATGTTTTTAGCTCTACTAATTGGTTGAGATGACTTACTGACACACAAAGCAACTGCAACTTAAATTTCTTTTTTAACCAAAATGCGTGATATTGAGAAAATTGGAACTGGCCATTGAAGTACAGATTACATTTTGGGGGTGACCTGGATCACCGCCAGGATCGAGCAAAGTTTTGAAGAATTCTATTTTATATGTAGATAGGGCAAATGAGGTAACATGTCACTCATGGGTAACCTACAGTCACAAAAATATGTTGTATTTCTTTAAAAATCAGGGTTTAACGGGAAGTACGCTAATTGATATATCATCGTTTAAGTGTTCAAAACAATATTAATTTCAATCTTCTGGTATTGTGCATACCAAACTCTCACGCATTATATATCAAGCGCTCCTCATATATTTCTTTGTATATGTGTTGATAAGCATTTCTGCATAGACCGGATATCCACAAGAACAATATTTTGGGAAAAGCGAATTTTTCATAAAGAGACATGTTCGGGAAGAAGTTATTGATTATTTGGCAAAGTATCAGACTATTTAACAAAAATATATAATTTAAGTTGATGTGACATAATAATAACAGATTCCAAAACATGTTCGTCGTAGATTATTAACATGCTTTGGAAACCACTACATTACTATTTTATTGTGGTGCTTTAATAGATAGTCTTTATTTTTTGTTAGATAGTTGTATAACTTTGTCCGAGATTTCAAATTACAAATTACAGATGCCAGCATTTTATTGTAGATAGGATTTTTTATTTCTCAGATTTGGAAGCTTTAATAGTAAACAAATAACGTTTGTTTGGCATCATTGTTCCGGAATGGTATGCTTGAACAGACGCTGCCACAAATATCAATCATAATCAAATAAATCTGCATTATTATCCAATGATAGCACTAGGATATCACATGTTAAGCGGTTAAACTATTTCATACAAAATTGCACGTGCATTATGTTTGTGATATTCAAATGAGCACGTAGTAATGTTTGTGATTTTCGATGAATGAAAATTAATCCTTTAACAATAGCTGGGAAGGAGTTTAAACTAGTCCCGGCAAAACACGGATAGGTCTATTAGATGATATGCACACTGCAGAAGGCATACATTTGACATATAAACCAAGAAATATGGTGAGGAATTAAGTTTCAGTTTCCAGAAACCACACATGAGGCTAATAGCAGCAAATAATATAAAGTAAACATTTGATGACAATGATGTAGTAGTCTAGAATTATGTCTTTTTTATCTTGATCTGGGATGTACACAAAAATTTTGATTTCAATTCTAAATGTGCTTATTACACATATTGTTTTGTGAATTATAGACAATTTTGGCGTTCTAAATAAGTCGTATGCGGAGAGCGAATGCGGGAAATATTTGTGTCAGTCATGACACTATTTGGCATTTATGAAAAACGTATCTGCTGTAGACACTGTAGGTTATTGAATGAAAAGTGTAAGAATACGATTGTATTGATTCTCACACTACATATAACCAATAGTTCTCCTCGAATTATTAAAATATGAACGATACGTTATGGACACGTGTGTATTTGTTGTAGTTTATTGAATGAAAAGTGTCAGAATACGATTGTATTGATTCTCACACTACATATAACCAATAGTTCTCCTCGAATTATTAAAATATGAACGATACCTTATGGACACGTGTGTATTTGTTTGTAATTGAAATAGTTGACATTTTTATATCCATCATACAGTCATCGAAATTGTCAACGTGAGTTTTTTTAAACAGTTGCAAAACGAGTTGTGGACAGGGGTGGTCATCGCATAATGCGAAAAGATGTTGATGTAGAACTTTTAATGCCCAGTCGATCATCGAAAGCGCCACTTCAATCCAGAAGCGTCACACATAATCAAAATAGAAACAACTCAATATACGACACAGTCAAAACAGTGAAGGTTCGAGGAGTATGCAGGGTGGCGAGTAGAGACTCGGTTCCGTGGTGCTTCGAGAACAAGAAAAAGGCTGGTGGAGGTGAAATAGAAAAACGGTTCACGGACGACGAAGATGACGATATTATGTACATTCAGTATAAAGACGAATCAGGTTTGATTGTAATTTTCATTTTATTGCGTTTTCCAACAATAATGATAGGCAATGGTTAATAAAAGGCGTCATTCTATCAATAATTAACGTTTTTTTGTGAGATGCCTATCAATTTGACGAGCACAATAGCTCACGTTTGGTCGTTAACGTCTCGACCAAAACACGCTTAATCTGGACACATTGCGTGCACACGTTTTGCATGATCATTCAAATGGTTCCATGACTTTTCTACACTAGTTAATTGGTATTTGCTTTTTTAATAAACGTCGTTGACAAATGCAGCTCTTGCAGTGATCTGTGCGTGTATATAACGAGTTGTTAAAAGGTGTAGTACCGGTAATCTAATTTGGCTATGAGCAACGCAACGCCAACATGTTGCCACTGTGTTAATGCATATCAGTATATCGGGTAGCGGTCAAACTTGTTACAAATTTCCCCATCAAATTAGATAATATTAACATTTATTAAGTAAATCACACAATCATAGAAATATGTATTCTAACGCACGCGCTTCGCTTAGCACTTAATGGTTCAGCATAAACAACTACATGTATCTTGCAGATAATTTTGTAAAGTTTTAATCTTCTTAAAGCCGTTCAATTGCTCATGCAAGTTGGTCCGAGATATATTGCAAGATTATTAGTCCATAAGATTATAAGCGAGTATGTTTTTATTTAGTTGCTAAAGCTGTAGCTGAGAGACAGCACACTATAGATGGGCATGAGCTGCAGGTGTCGTTGTACACTCCACCCGTTCCTCCACCCAGCTACCCAGACAAGCTGCTTATCAAAGGTCTGAACCCTAAGATAACATTCAGCGTCCTAGAGCTGTACATGGAGGCCAGGGCGGGGATTGTTCTTGTCCAGGGTTCAATGACATACCACGTTCAAAGATACTGCTTTAGTTACAGTTGACGGGGAAATAGGTAATTGTGTTATGTACATAAGCTCGAGAAAAAATATTATTTAGTATGTCATTTTGAAAAGTGCATAAGCAATGTTGAACCATTATATTCAGTTTTTGTTTCAGCTACTGAGAACATTGGTAATCTCATTGGGTGAAGAAGCAATATTTTATCGTTATGTTATTTATGTATAACGTAGTAATAAAATCAATGTTTCGAACGTTTCGTTAATTCTACTTTACTGTATATGTACGATGGATGATTAATTTTTTTTATTCATAACCTTTTTATTTGACGTCAAATCAATTCCAAATGTTCACTCAATGCATTACAACTTACTACTTGCAAATAACTCGTATTTATTATCTATAACGTTCTTATAAAATCTATGTTTGGAAAGTGATGTTAATTCTACGTTTTTCAGACATAACTAAGATAGAAGAATTGTGCAAATCAAAACCCCTTGAAGGTTCTTTCTTGCGGTTCAGTCTGGTGCCCATTACCAACTGCGTGCTCGTATCAAACATCAGTGATGCAGTGACTGAGGACATGATTTCTCTGTATTTTGAGAATGCACAAAGAAACAATGGTGGAATAGTGGAAAAAGTTGATGAAATGTTTCCTACTCAAAACTACTGTCTGGTGTTCTTTGTCGATTATAATGGTAAGAGGAATATCATAAACATCCAAAAATTTAATCAGAACTTGTTTTCTTACATATTCTAATGAAATTAGTTTACTACAGATGTAACGATATCGTTTAAACACATCGCAGTATGTTTCCTAATTTTGACAGCTTTGTGTCTGTGCCTAAATTTTCTAGAAGAAGTTTGCTTATTAATGCGTTTTATGCTTAATGCAATGCTTATTGAATAGTAGTCTTATGTTTGAAATTGGATCGTCAACAAAACACATCATTAATCCCCAATACGGTATGTCTCGCGACAAAGAGTAAATGGCCTTAACATATTTAACATTTACAATATCCCTTATTTTTCAGATACCATTCTATCTTAGATACCGTTTTTTAATGTTTGTTTGTTTGTTTGTTTATTTGTTTTGGAAATTTTCCCGTTTTTAACAGTATTTAGGTCATATCGAGGGGGTCAGTTAACCTACTCACATCTTTCCTGGGCAAGCTTAGCCGATCTAAGCGGTTTTCCAGCATTAAGTGCGCATACCTATGCCAGTAACTGACAACTGCCCTACATGAATCAGAGGTAGGGGAATATGGCCGTACAATTTATGTTGCCGGGCTGGAGCTCGAAATCACGATCCCCGGATTGACAGTCCAGCGCTCTGCCAACTGAGCTAGCCGGGCTTGGCTTTTTTTAAAAATGATGCTCTAGAATAATTGCGTGTTCCGTAACCTGACTGTCAGTAATATATGTTTTTTAAATGCAAACATCGTCTTTAAGTTAATAAAGCCACACAATCCTGTTTTACAGACAACAAAATATCACTCTTTTAATGCGGTACTCTTATAGAAAACATATTCTGGTCTTGTGTTAAAGAGCAGTGCTAGTACCCATTTCCATCTATATTAATTTGATTTTCCGAACGTAAACTGAAAAATATTTCACTATAATAAAGATTAAATATATTGCTCTATAAGTTTGTAAACAACAATAGTGCGTGTGTCAGTGTATGATGACGTCATAACCCAAACAAAGACAAGAAACGGTATCGATATCGTTTTTTTTAAATGGGAGATCGTAATGGTTAAGCTGTTCTAGGTGCTGTCATTTGTTTATGAAAATGTATTTTCCAGATCTTCTATTTTGAAATTAAATATATATAGTTTGGTTATATTTTATATGTTTTACTAACTAGTCTGGTCAAACATAGTTGATGTACTATTTCATAGTGTGATTAAGAGGGACGGTAATGAGACGAATACAGCATACATTTGTAATCGAGCTTGTGTTCAATTTATATAGTCCGAAGTCCAAATTAAACAATTTACATTGTGACAGATACTATACTTCTTTTAATTTAAGTTGTGGATAATGTCCTGTCAAAAGAGCAGACGCTAGATGGAAGACAGCTTGAAGTTAGTAGATACTTTCCGTGCATTGGACGGGCAGAAGGGGGTCACTGTTGAGCAGCGATTCAAAACAACAGATCCTTTTACAGTGAAGGCAAACGTGCAATTTTTTTTTTACATCTCTCTGTTGCATACAAAGAAGCGATGGAAAAGCAGCTGGCTATATGTCACGCCAAAATAAATTTGCCTGCATCAAATGACGTCGAAGATGTTGAAATATGTTGTACTTTATTAGACGATGTAAAACACTGTGTTAAACTGGCCAAGGACTGGAAACTCTTTGCAAAAACAAGGTTTGAAGACTTCATGGACACGCTTGAGGTTGAATATGTTGTTGTTATGCGATACATTTTGAAGAAGGTAACAGAAGAACTTGGCAAACTTTCTCTTGACAATTCCGAAGCAGTAGCAATTTCAATACATAGACAAGAAAACAAAATATATATCATAGGTATAAACGGAAGAGTTGCAGGCTTAAAGAAAGAGGTTGAGCGAATTGTTCAAGACACACAAGAAGCTTTGGAGAAGGAAAAAATATGGAGAAAACAAGGATGTGTCAGTAAATATCCATGTTCCTGAGAGGCTAAAAACAATCATTGTATATCATGAAATAAGACAAGGACGATTATTTTGAAATGCACTTTGAAAACACAAAAGAAATCTGGAGGTGGTGACATTATAGATAGTGGCTTTAAAAAAATGTCTTTAACATCACATTGCAGGTGACGTCGGTTAGCGAATATACCCGGGCTTGCTGTCTGTTATGACGTAACATTCAACTAAGCCTGACCTTTGGATATGTGATTTGTTTTCTTTAAAATTGTCATTACTGCAAATGTCGCGATTGTAGATATTCATATTGTTCATAAAAGTCAGGTACACACGTACACACTCCCACAGAGCTACTTACACAATATAAACAATAAAGCTATTTTAACCGTTGAATACTAATATTACAATACAACAACGTTTTGCATTCATCACTTTCTTGTTAACTTGGTGATTTCTTTGACGCACAGCTATAAAATTATAATTTGTATGTACCTACCCATATTATTTGAGATTTTGTAGTTTGCGATGAATTGAGACGTTTTCTTGGTTTGCATGTTTTATTGTTGTCTCGAGTGACTATATTGTACTTTTAAGTTCATCGCTTTCTAACTCTCTTTCGAACAGTTTACCTTCTAGCACTTCAATTCTGTGCACAAGTGACTGCAGAGGGTCCTCCTTCATTTCTGATAACTGGTCTTTCAATTGTTTCTCTAATCGTGCCGACGCCCTTTTTAATTGTTCCTTCAATTCTTGCATCCACTTTCTTCATAGAGGATCCTACTCGCTCTAGTTTGGTGTTAATTTGTTTCATATGCCTTATCACTTCAGTGAGCTCATCTTTGAAGCTTTTAGTGTGAATGTCTTGTTCTTGTGTCATAACATCGATGTTTGAGCTTTTTTCGTTTTTTGTTTGTTTGTGATTACCTTTATCAGGATTCGCCTGTTCTAAAATACTTCATTGTTCTAGTTCATTTGTGCTTTATAAGGCTTCACTTCTCTTTCTTTTTTACTCTTTTTCTTTATCTTGCACCTCATTTTTATTTGCATGTCCTTTTCCATTTTGGGTACTTTTTACTTTTGTACAGTATTCTTTTCACAGGCGCGAATGGGATATTTTGTTTATTCACTTAATATGCAGTTTTCTCTATATTCTCAACAAGTCAGTTAAATTCCATTCATATCAGAGTCAAAACATACCTTCATAGTTCGGTTTCTTCAAAATTTAATGCATTTCTACACTTTAATCCATGGTTTATTTAAATATTTTGTCCAGGAAAAACTGTATGAACTCACTTTTAGGTTACACACCACTATATATAGAGAGAGATTTTGTTTGAAAACTTTATAACATTGTCTTTATCGTTTGACTTCTGAAATAAGAGCTCTGAAAAGAAAGGAAGATACTTTGCGTTTCCCACCAACCGCAAATGATGTTATCTTAAGCAAAGTATTTTAAGTAAACCATGGATAATAATAGTAGTAATCCAAGATGCTATCGCATTTATTTTGTTATTTATGGTGGTAGATGGACATTAAACCCTAAAATATGCAATTGATAATTATTGAACTTTACCTCGTTATCTCCCACAATTATTTGGAATGACTGATCTTAAATGTGTCAAAAAACTTTATTAATGCTTATTGATTATTGAGTACATGCCGATATGTCTTAAAGAAAGCGTATGGCGTATGGGTAGCGGAAAGACAACAGTATAATATGATTACATTTCAAAATTTGAAAAATATGTTTTCAAAAGTCTACACAAAATTACGCTTAAAGTTTTGGAAACAAAAGAACACATGATGGCAATGATGGAAAGTATATTTTGTTATATGAACCATTTATGTGTGAACGAAGACCATACGTTCGTCCTTATTATAATTAATGTGTTTATAAATTATTAATTAACGCACAAACGAAAAGTCAAATGGTAACAGCAAATGATGTGTGATATATGCATCACACTAAATTAAATTCATATTCGTACACCTCTCTTTAAGCACACACTTTACAAAATTATCTTTTTATACAAGAAACACATTACAACACACTAGTATTTTGTTTGATATGGATCAAGGTAAAACAAAATTATTTCTCGTTAGATATGATCACACGAATTTACAGCGATACATTGTTAAATAGGCACACCGGTAATATTATATAAATATTGACTTCCTAGAGGGTGACAGTGCGTCTTGCCAACCCGAGGCAACACTGTCGACCGAGGCTTAGCCGAGGTCGACAGTGTTTGCCGAGGGTTGACGAGAGGCACTGCCACCCTGAAGGAAGTCAATATTAATTTTATTATACCGAACAATCCCGTAGCATTTGCGTACCGGGCGACATAGCGGTAGCGGGCGACATTGCCGGGCGACATTTCAAATTGTTGCCCGCTGCAGTTTATATGCATTATATAGAGAAATAATCAAGTGAGGTATAATAATGTTAAATAACACCCGGACGAATACAGTGTTTTATGGGATTTTCATAAAAAAATAGACAATTGCACCTGGTTGAATACGCATTTTATTAAATAAATTTCGAACTAATTAGTTATGAATAGCATTGATGTATATGTGCGACTTTTGAACTTGTCAGATGCGCGATGCAGCTGTATTTGTTTTGATAATTATAATAATAATTATAGAGTTGTATGTAGTTGCTACGGTGACGCCTACTATACTTATTCACAGTGGTACATGCATTGACCATAATTAAGTAAGACGAGACATGTGCTTTCCGTTGTGATTTGTGTGTCCAAAAAGTATGCATAGTTATGCAAAAAACATTGTTGTAATCACTAATGTTCTCCTTTTACTTATTTACACAGAGTAAAATCATTAAAGCTGCTAAATGACAGATTGGGGAAATGGCAAAATTTTAGAAAAAATCAAATCTAGTAAATTAATATATTACTGAAATTACACTGTTGACACATAAACAAGAGTTTGAAAAACACTGGTTTGATGATTATAACGCATTTTTACAACCCGATTTCAAATGCGTCTCGAGACGCTTTTCAACTATTTATAAACATTCGGTTGCTATTGTGAAATTACCACGTGGTCCATATAGCCAATCGATTGCACTTCCGGAGTCCCGTATAGTTTACAAAACACGTCCGAATCTTCAAGTAGCGCTAAGAGCTGTCCAAAAGGTATGGAGGTGTTTAGCGACGCTTTTAGAGTTTCAGCCTCTCACGCCGAGGACCCTTGTTCAAGCCCCAAAAGGTACTCAGGACGTTTTTTGTTTTAAATTAGGTTTGTACGACTTTTTTTCTATATAATTCAATAAATATTTTTAAAGAAATATATCAATTAACGAAAATAAAAAATCGTTTAAAAATATTATAATAATCTACGAATATGTACGTTATATTTAGACTGTGATATGTTGCCTAATACTTGCTTGCAAATTTTATTCGTCTTTTGTGTTTTAATTTGTAGAGACGTTTATGGTTCACATTGATATAAATAGTTCACAAATCGCCTTGGCATTGGCAACCCCGAATTACTCATAATATAAGTACGCCACTGCCAGCAACCAAGCTGTATATGTCGACATTTATGATGGCATTGTCAGCAGGCACATTGACATTATCATCCAGCATGTTGAAAGTGTCACCAAGCACGATGTCTGCCCTAGTAAGCACAATGACCATATCAACAAGCATGAAACACCCATCAGGCGTGATGTATTTTTTACTTAAATACCCCTTCATATATTCACATTATAGAATGTTGCGGATGCTTATAACAGAGGTTTTCCCTTGTTTAATTGCTTTAAAACATGTTCAATGGAAAGTTACGTTATACTCCAGTGCATGGATACTGACATTATTCTGAACATATTATTTGTAATATATATTGGCCTACATTTGTCCTACAATAATAACTTATTCAATACAATGAGATACAAAGTCATTCGTTCGATGCTAACACAAATGCGTTATGCGTCCTTCATATATTTAACAAACATCGGCAAAGACGATAAATGTTTAAGAAAAACAGGTGTAAACCTATTTCGTTTATTTCTTTACAAAAGTAAAACATCAATGTGTGGAATTAAGCGCAGCCGCAGTACTTCTCGCCGCTACCGTGCTGCAGACAGGCGTGGTGCTGACCGTGTGGACACGACGTTGAGCTGCAATCATGGGTGGTCTGGCACTCATCGGCTGTAGTTACACATCAAACATGATGACTAAACATGCGAAGATTGCTCCGAATTTTGACATTTTCCTGGAGACAATTATGTAACATTTTCTCTACAGAACACTTAGAAATTGGATTTCAACACAGCACAGTAAATGTGCTTGCTACGCGCCACTCTAGCTAGCTAGAGTCCGCAAGGCATATTAACTTTTGCCTGTGAACAACATTTAACTCCACTTGATACACGGTGCCTGTACCACGTGATCTATTTTGTTCTGTGTGGGTCATTCCACCGAAAACAATCCCTCGCTTCAGGTAACATTTTTTTTATCATTTCTTTATTAATTCTGAACCGATTTTCGCGAAATAAAGACGAGTGCCCTATCATAACAGAAATACACCATCCCATTCGAGTTTCTGGCAGATTAATTTAGTATTTTGTTCAAAAACTGCAACCGCGCATTTTTTTAAAACATAACTTGAAATGCTATGTGTGGAATATATTTTTATTGATCGTCAATAAATTTCATAATATTGCTGCTTAAGATGCCAAACGTAGGGCGGATACTGTAATTCTTCCCAGAGAAACTGCACACAAAGTATTTTGCTCACATACGTCTGATGCTTATTTTTTGTAGAAAATGAAACATTGCATCTTAAGCAGCAATATTATGAAATTTATTGACGATCTATAAAAATATATTCCACACATAGCATTTCAAGTTACGTTTAAAAAAATGCGCGGTTGCAGTTTTTGAACAAAATACTAAATTAATCTGCCAGAAACTCGAATGGGATGGTGTATTTCTGTTATGACAGGGCACTCGTCTTTATTTCGTGAAAATCGGTTCAGAATTAATAAAGAAATGATAAAAAATGTTACCTGAACCGAGGGATTGTTTTCGGTGGAATGACCCACGCAGAACAAAATAGATCACGTGGTACAGGCACCGTGTGATAACTACCATAGATTTATTATGTTATTTGATTATGACATTTTCTTGTCTTTATTAGGATTGTAAAAAGTACTATCCCGTTCATTTGGATTGTGTTTGCAATTACTTGTTTAACGGTAATTTTACTGTACCAAACATGATCAATAATAATTAGAAACCGACGGTAGACTACGCGAATGTAAGCCTTTTGAATTTATTGTCTTTAAGCCACTTGATCTTTTTATTATTTCTTGTTTGAGGTATCTCCTAGTAAAAATAACTTTTGTGTTTAGGAAATCTATGAAATTTTCATATTACTGGCATTCGTATTTTTCAATACTATATCTATATTTGCTATAGATATAATATTATTTAATACAATGTAACATCATTTCTTAAACTATTATGTTATCTGTAATCGTATACATAATGATGTGAAGCATAGACAACTTCAAATTTTAAAATAAGAAAAGTGTGACTATATGTATATGTACTACTATGCATTTAACATGGCACCACATTCAATGCTTTTACTTCCATAAAATGTTAATGCTAGTTATATAAGTGTAAATTTACCTGATATCTCTTTACTCCTCACAATGTCGACATTGCTCTATAGGCTATTCGTCTTTTTGGCCTTAACATATTGCAAAAAGTTGTTTTTACCTTATTTGGGAAACATACTAATTATGTTCGAAATCCACGTGTTTTGTGAGCCATTTTTAGACCAGTAATTATGACCCATTTGGTTGTTATCAATAACAGGTCAAACCAATCAGTTTCTCACTAGCGTTTAGTCGTAGAAAACAAGCATTTTTATACATGTGGTCTAAGTCGGATAGATCTCGTAGCCGTGTTCTATGAACTTTACAAACTCGCTACGCTCGTTTATAAAGTTCATTGAACACGGCTACTTGTGATCTATCCTATACATATCATATAGAACGGTTGACCATTTCTTGTTTAAAATGTAGTACAAGACTGACTATGCATAATACAAAAGTTGTGTTACCTTTTTAGCAATAATTTTGCATGTGCTGGATTCTCAGAGTTATTCACCTCTTCCAACATAAACATATCTTTGATATTGATCTTATAATGTTCTTCGTTTAATTTTCTTTTAAATTTTGGATGGGCTGTTGCTACCAATTTCGAACTTTTTGTGAGCTCCTCTGAATTATTACTGGTACTTAGCTTCATCATATTCCCGATTTTTTTCAGCATGTCATCTTTATGCTGTGCCCATCTTCCTCTCTGTTGCCTGCTCCACGATACCATCAATCTGCACATCCATTTTGCCTTTGTATTCACAAGTCTGTCAGCTTACTGTCGCCTGTACAGAGGTCTCGGTAGAAATGACTGCCAAACTGCCCAAACCAGTTTTCTGACCACTAGTCACGTGACACCCCGAATGAATTGACCAATCATCTTTTTGTTATGGTCATTTTGAGACAATAGTTCTCCGCTATATGATGTAACGCTGAGAACTATGTTTTCTATGTGATTAATGCCTGAGGTTTTTTTGTAGCCTTGTGTGAAGCCAAATGAAAAATTAAACAGAAATTGCAGTTATTTATGCACTAATATTATGTGTACAATATCATATTATTATATGCAAAATATCATATGATTTATCGAATATGGATACTTTTGATTCTGATTGATACAGAGCACTAATTATCATGACGTGCAATGGCATTACTTATCGCTGTATGACATTAAGTGCGACCGCAGTACTTCCTGCTGTATGTCATTAAGCGCTACCGCAGCATTTCTTACAATATGACATGAAGCGCACCCGATGAACTTCCCATAGTATTATAATTCAACGCAAGCGCTGTCCTTTCGGCGGTATGATATTAAGCGCAACCGCTGTACTTCCCGTTGTATGACAAAAAGCGCTATGGCAGTACTTCTCGTTGTATGTCATGAAGTGCAACCCCAGAACTTCTCGCTGTATGATATTAAGTGCGACAGCGGTACTTCCCACTGTATGACAATTGATGCAACCGGAGTACTTCCCGCTGTATGACATTAAGTGCTTATGCAGTACCTCTCTCGCTGTATGTTATTAAACCCTACCACAGTACTTCTCGCTGCATTACCGCAATAATGTTCACGGTATGACATTAAGTGCAACCACAGTACTTCCCGCTGTATGACATTATGCGCCATTGCAGTACCGCTCTCTCTGTATATAATTAAGAGCTATCGCAGTACTTCTCGCAGTATGACATGAAGTGCAACCACAGTATTTCTCATTGTATGATATTAAGCGCAACCGATTAACCACCCGCTGAATATAATTAAGCGCAACTGCTGTACCTCCAGCTGTATGTCATTAAGCACAAACGCTGTTATTCCCGCTGTATGACATTAAGCGCAACCGATGTACTTCCCGCTGTATGATATGAAGCGCAACCGATTAACTTCCCGCTGAATATAATTAAGCGCTACTGCTGTACTTCCCGCTGTATGTCATTAAGCGCAACCGCTGTACTTCCCGCTGTGTGACATTAAGCGCAACCGCTGTACTTCCCGCTGTGTGACATTAAGCACAACCGGCTGTATAACAATAAACGGTGGACTTCCCGTATTATGATATTACGCGCAAATGCTGTACTGCCCGTTGATTGACATTATTCGCAAACATTGTACTTACGGCTGTGTGATATTAAGCGCAAACGCTGTACTTTCCGCTGTATGACATTAAGCGCAAACGCACATACGTCCAGCGGTCTGACATTAAGCGCAAACGATGTAATTCCGGCCCTATGAGGGGGCACTATACGGTTTCCCAGGCTTCGGATTCGGCCTGGTGGGGTCTGATTTCGAGCCAAGACGGTTCAGAGCTAGGAATGCTCATGTACGAATTTTATGTTCAAGGTGGCTCAATAAATACCCTGGCTTTACATAGTACATATTTTCGAATTAACTAAGCATGAAATTAAAAACTCCAGCCCTTAAATCGGATACTTACAACTTCTAAAACTGTCAAAATGTTGCTCAGTTTTAATGTACCTATATTTCTAATAAATTCTCATTTGCCAATTCGAGTTTTTAGCTTAAACTGTATAGCGCTACCTAACACTTAGCGCAAACGCTGTACTTCCGACTGAATGACATAAATAGGGTAATGCCACAGGGTAACGAATATAAACGAACATGCACACCAGTACCAGTGCAGTGAGTTATCATTCCATTGCAGTTACTTCCGACTGAATGACATAAATAGGGTAATGCCACAGGGTAACGAATATAAACGAACATGCACACCAGTACCAGTGCAGTGAGTTATCATTCCATTGCAGTTACCTCCCGTTTACGTGATTTACCTATTTTCGGGAGAAACCATGAATCTAGAACATGGTCACGTCTCAATGCGCACTGTTT
The DNA here is from genome assembly GCA_027627225.1 of Congeria kusceri. Classification (NCBI taxonomy): domain Eukaryota; kingdom Metazoa; phylum Mollusca; class Bivalvia; order Myida; family Dreissenidae; genus Congeria; species Congeria kusceri. The sequence continues at coordinate 29,348,959 of CM051034.1, forward strand.
ATCTATACCGTTTCTGTACAAATTTTGTTATTGAAAGAGAAAATTGAAATTCCGTTCAATAATATAATTCCTCCATTTAAAATCTAGATAATGATTTTCCGACCTGAAGTGTGTACCTATGTTTGAGGTTTAACTCGCTACAATATCTTTTAAACACAAGCTGGTATTGATCACGAACATAATAAAGAACGTGTTGTTCGCGTGTGTTTATTTTTCTATGTCATATAAACAAACGTGAATGAAAAGCGCGAAATTTTGTTGAAGCAAACATTAACCAGCTCTACAATACATGTAATGTGAAACCTTTATATGCACACGACGCTGAAACCTGTATACATAAGTGAAGTGTATAAGACGGAGCGATTCAAATACTATCGATTTAACAAGCTTTGCACATAAGTTGCTCTTAATACGCAGGGATAGTTTAGTTGAATTAATATAAAGCCAAGGTTTACGTATTCGAAACATGGAGTCTAGTGATATTGAAGGTGACATTGACTGTGGGAGTGCCATAGAAACCGTATGCGAACCTTGCAAACGGAAAAATATATTAACTATTGCAACTATTTTCTGCAAACCGTGCAAAGAGATGAATGCAGTCATCCACACACAATATATAAACCTGGCATACATGTGATGGAGAATATTCGGGACATGGACTCAGTCCCTTTGGCCGTGGAAATGAAAGGCATGGACGTGTGTCAAGAACACGGCAGGGAGATCGAGTATTTCTGCCAAGACGACTCAAAACTAATCTGCAGTAGATGCGTCATCAAGCATCAAACATGCAAGATCGATGATTTGGCATCTGTAACAGAACAAGACGAACGCGCGTTTAATGACTTAAAACAATCTCTGCAAACGTGCGAGACAGACACTAAACGGATAATTGCAGACAGTAAACAGTCAGAGATTGCATTAACTGAATCCATAAGAGACATTTCAAAACAAGTAGACGCTTGGCATGAACGTATTACAGAACTTTTCCAAGAAGCAAAGGCAAAAATGATGGCCGAGGCCGATTTAATAAAAATACAGGAGGTCGAAAGATTACGCGAACGGCAGCTTGAATCATCCAAAGTAATGAAGGAAATACATGACATGTTTCTATTATGCTCTGTGGTTTTGAAAAACGGAACATCTCAGCAAAAGCATATATTCTTCAGAAATGTAAAGGTGACATTGAAACAAGCTGCAATTCATATTAAAGAGAAGAATGCCACACCCCTTACATCAAAAATTACATTGACAGTTAACAAAGAATTGTTGTCACTTATTGATAATGATATGGCAATGTTTAACTTGGATCGGAACAGCACATACATAGGTATGTATACCAACGGTTAATACAATCAAATTATTTAATACCGTGTAACACGTGTCTGTTTAAAGAATATTTTGGTAGTTTTTATGCGTATAGCTTCGCGCACCAACAATTCAAAAAGTGTTTTGAAAGATATATCAAATAACTATTTGGTACACTGTTATTATCAACTAGTATATCTCAGATACTACTACTACTACTACTACTACTACTACTACTACTACTACTACTACTACTACTACTACTACTACTACTACTACTACTACTAATAATAATAATGATAATAATAATAATAATAACACTAATAATAACAATAGTATAAAAAAAGTAATAATAGTGTGTCTTGTGACTAGATGTTTTGTGTAATTGTGAAGTTTGTTAATACACTGGAAACGAAAGTAGGCAATCACAGCCTAAATACTGAACCCGCATAGCTATGCGCTTGCTATCTGTGAATATTGACGTGTTTGGCTGTAATAACTGTTGTGTACACAGTTATTATTAACTGCTTTTACTAATAGAATCATTTTTTTTAAACAAATTTGTTGCTGTAGTAAAAATGCGCTTTATAAAATTTAAAAAAAAAAGATTTGTTTCGCATAACACTGCATAATAAAGCAATGTTAGAAATGATATATTTTTAATGTGTTCACCATGTAATGTATATTTGTTAATAAACTATTACAACCAATAAAAAGCAATAATTTTTATCAATCAATGAACAATACTACTTTTGTGCTGAAATAAGAACAAGCAAACTATTTTCTAAAGATGCATTTACGGGTGGGTCATTTACATGCATTTTCCACAAAATCTAATTCGATAACTCCTATTATGATCCTTTCATTGTATTAGGCAAATTCCATAGCATTTTATAGTTGGTGTCTAGTCTGCGATAACGGATGCACACTCTCTATATTTAATGACAAAATGTTGAGTGATTTGAATTGTCAGATACAATTGATATGTGTACTTGGTCATCATGGTATGTGTACTTGGTCATCATGGTATGTGTACTTGGTCATCATGGATGAATACAAGCACGAATACCATTTCAATTTTATTTATGTACATATTCAACCTTTACTGCATATCAAGTTGGACCAAATTCTCAACTGAATGTGTTTTTACATGAGATATGATCTGTATTGTTTAATATTGAAGATTAATATGGAGTTTCTGATTGACTTCAATTTCATAAGTAACATTAACTTGTCTATGAAGCTTGGCCTTTACTATACAGATTGGACACAATGCTTTTAACATGTTCTTCTCGAATGCAGTGAATTATCGCTGTCAATGTTTTCTCTTTATGTCTTTGTATATATAAGCGATGATAATACGGGGAGAATATTTTGCGACGAAGAGTATTTTTCCTTTTTCAAACAATACACAATTTATCAATTTATTAGTATATCGGAGTAAAATATTTTTACATGCCTTGTTAAACAGACAACGTGCTTTAAATAGTTCCTACGTCTCTTTGTATATATCTATCGGTAGTTAGACTGCAATGCTTTAACACTTATTGACAGGAATGTGTACTCCTTATATACCATATTTAGATATTACAATTGTGCAATTCGGATCATTGTGCATTTGACTTTAAATTCACGATTTACTTGTTACTTTGAAACTTGTGGATATCTAATAAAGGAACATGCGCGATAGCGAAATGCACAGTAATCAGTATGATTGATGGAAATTATCCATGACGCGGTTTTACTGTTTTAACTTGTTTAACAATGAAATGTATACCTAGCTGTGCGACACATATTTTTACACATTGTTTAGATGTCAAGACAGTATCTAAAAACCGCCCAATCAAAATGAAAGAGACGGAGGTGTCGGTACAAATATATGCTCCTAAGAAACTAAATACAATCATCGTACACGGACCAAAGGAGATCATGACAGCGGAAAACGGCGATACTTTTAAGATGTACTTTGACAACGCAAGGAAGTCTGGAGGGCGTGACGTTGCAGAAATCGACTTTCGGTCAGAAGAAAGTGCCTTTTATATCACATTTGAAGAGGAAGACGGTAAGCGTTTACGTGCTTTCTTTTATGAAATACCACTCAAATCTTCTTAACCCAGCCACAGGTGGAATGTTGTATTTACTACAAATGTCGCGATTGTAGGCATATGTAGTTTTGATAAATGTAAGATTTTAGGTTTTTACACGCTCATATAACCACTTACAAAGCAAAAGTAACATCGCTCTTTTTATCAATACTGATTATGAAATACCACTCAAATCTTCTTTACCCAGCAACAGGTGGAATGTTGTATTTACTACAAAATGTCGCGATTGTAGGCATACCTAGTTTTGATAAATGTAAGATTTTAGGTTTTTACACGCTTATATAACCACTTACAAAGTAAAAGAAAGATCGCTCTTTTATCAATACTGATATGTTTTTGGCTCTACTAATTGTTTGAGATGACTTATTGACACACAAAGCAACTGCAACATAAATTTCTTTTTTAACCAAAATGCGTGATATTGAGAAGTTTGGAACGGGCCATTGAAGTACAGATTACATTTTGGGGGTGACCTGGATCACCGCCAGGATCGAGCAAAGTTTGAAGAATTCTTTTTTATAGGTAGATAGGGCAAATGAGGTAACATGTCACTCATGGGTAACCTACAGTCAAAAAAATATGTTGTATTTCTTTAAAAATCACGGTTTAACGGGAAGTACGCTAATTGATATATCATCGTTTAAGTGTTCAAAACAATATTAATTTCAATCTTCTGGTATTGTGCATACCAAACTCTCACGCATTATATATCAAGCGTTCCTCATACATTTCTTTGTATATGTGTTGATAAACATTTCTGCATAGAGCGGATATCCACAAGAACAATATTTTGGGAAAAGCGAATTTTTCATAAAGAGACATGTTCGGGAAGAAGTTATTGATTATTTGGCAAAGTATCAGACTATTTAACAAAAATATATAATTTAAGTTGATGTGACATAAAAATAACAGATTCAAAAACATGTTCGTCGTAGATTATTAACATGCTTTGGAAACCACTACATTACTATTTTATTGTGGTGCTTTAATAGATAGTCTTCATTTCTTGTTAGATATTTGTATAACTTTGTCCGAGATTTCAAATTACAAATTACAGATGGCAGCATTTTATTGTAGATTTTATTTTTTTCTCAGATTTGGAAGCTTTAATAGTAAACAAATAACGTTTGTTTTGCATCATTGTTCCGGAATGGTATGCATGAACAGACGCTGCCACAAATATCAATCATAATCAAATAAATCTGCATTATTATCCAATGATAGCACTAGGATATCACATCTTAAGCGGTTAACTATTTCATACAAAATTGCACGTGCATTATGTTTGTGATATTCAAATGAGCACTTAGTAATGTTTGTGATTTTCGATGAATGGAAATTAATCCTTTAACAATATCTGGGAAGGAGTTTAAACTAGTCCCGGCAAAACACGGATAGGTCTATTAGATGATATGCACACTACAGAAGGAATACATTTGACATCTAAACCAAGAAATATGGTGAGGAATTAAGTTTCAGTTTCCAGAAACCACACATGAGGCTAATAGCAGCAAATAATATCAAGTAAACAATGTAGTAGTCTAGAATTATGTCTTTTTTATCTTGATGTGGGATGTACAAAAAAAATTTGATTTCAATTCTAAATGTGCTTATTACACATATTGTTTTGTGAATTATAGACAATTTTGGCGTTCTAAATAAGTCGTATATCGGAGAGCGAATGCGGGAAATATTTGTGTCAGTCATGACACTATTTGGCATTTATGAAAAACGTATCCGCTGTAGACACTGTAGGTTATTGAATGAAAAGTGTAAGAATACGATTGTATTGATTCTCACACTACATATAACCAATAGTTCTCCTCGAATTATTAAAATATGAACGATACCTTATGGACACGTGTGTATTTGTTTGTAATTGAAATAGTTGACATTTTTATATCCATCATACAGTCATCGAAATTGTCAGCGTGAGTTTTTTTAAACAGTTGCAAAACGAGTTGTGGACAGGGGTGGTCATCGCATAATGCGAAAAGATGTTGATGTAGAACTTTTAATGCCCAGTCGATCAACGAAAACGCCACTTCAATCCAGAAGCGTCACACATAATCAAAATAGAAACAACTCAATATACGACACAGTCAAAACAGTGAAGGTTCGAGGAGTATGCAGGGTGGCGAGTAGAGACTCGGTTCCGTGGTACTTCGAGAACAAGAAAAAGGCTGGTGAAGGTGAAATAGAAAAACGGTTCACGGACGACGAAGATGACAATATTATGTACATTCAGTATAAAGACGAATCAGGTTTGATTGTAATTTTCATTTTATTGCGTTTTCCAACAATAATGATAGGCAATGGTTAATAAAAGGCGTCATTCTATCAATAATTAACGTTTTTTGGTGAGATGCCTATCATTTTGACGAGCACAATAGCTCACGTTTGGTCGTTAACGTCTCGACCAAAACACGCTTAATCTGGACACATTGCGTGCACACGTTTTGCATGATCATTCAAATGGTTCCATGAATTTTCTACACTAGTTAATTGGTATTTGCTTTTTTAATAAACGTAGTTGACAAATGCAGCTCTTTCAGTGATCTGTGCGTGTATATAACGAGTTGTTAAAAGGTGTAGTACCGGTAATCTAATTTGGCTATGAGCAACGCAACGCCAACATGTTGCCACTGTGTTAATGCATATTAGTATATCGGGTAGCGGTCAAACTTGTTACAAATTTCCCCATCAAATTAGATAATATTAACATTTATTAAGTAAATCACACAATCATAGAATTCGCTTAGCACTTAATGGTTCAGCATAAACAACTACATGTATCTTGCAGATAATTTTGTAAAGTTTTAATCTTCTTAAAGCCGTTCAATTGCTCATGCAAGTTGGTCCGAGATATATTGCAACATAGATTATTAGTCCATAAGATTATAAGCGAGTATGTTTTTATTAGTTGCTAAAGCTGTAGCTCAGAGACAGCACACTATAGAAGGGCATGAGCTGCAGGTGTCGTTGTACACTCCACCCGTTCCTCCACCCAGCTACCCAGACAAGCTGCTTATCAAAGGTCTGAACCCTAAGATAACATTCAGCGTCCTAGAGCTGTAAATGGAGGCCAGGGCGGGGATTGCTCTTGTCCAGGGTTCAATGACATACCACGTCGACCAGAAAGACACTGCTTTAGTTACAGTTGACGGGGAAATAGGTAATTGTGTTATGTAAATAAGCTCAAGAAAAAATATTATTTAGTATGTCATTTTGAAAAGTGCATAAGCAATGTTGAACCATTATATTCAGTTTTTGTTTCAGCTACTGAGAACATTGGTAATCTCATTGGGTGAAGAAGCAATATTTGATCGTAGTAATAAAATCAATGTTTCGAACGTTTTGTTAATTCTACTTTACTTTACATGTACGATGGATGATTAAAAAAATTTCTTCATAACTTTTTTTTTTGACGTCAAATCAATTCCAAATGTTCACTTAATGCATTACAACTTACTACTTGCAAATAACTCGTATTTATTATCTATAACGTTCTTATAAAATCGATGTTTGGAAAGTGATGTTAATTCTACGTTTTTCAGACATAACTAAGATAGAAGAATTGTGCAAATCAAAACCCCTTGAAGGTTCTTTCTTGCGGTTCAGTCTGGTGCCCATTACCAACTGCGTGTTCGTATCAAACATTAGTGATGCAGTGAATGAGGACATGGTTTCTCTGTATTTTGAGAATGCAAAAAGAAGCAATGGTGGAAAAAGTTAAAATGTTTCCTACTCAAAACTACTGTCTGGTGTTCTTTGTCGATTATAAAGGTAAGAGGAATATCATAAACATCCAAAAATTAAATCAGAACTTGTTTTCTTACATATTCTAATGAAATTTGTTTACTACAGATGCAACGATATCGTTTAAACACATCGCAGTATGTTTCCTAATTTTGACAGCTTTGTGTCCGTGCCTAAATTTTCTATAAGAAGTTTGCTTATTAAAGCGTTTTATGCTTAATGCAATGCTTATTGAATAGTAGTCTTATGTTTGAAATTGGATCGTCAACAAAAACACACCATTAATCCCCATTAATACGGTATGTCTTTCGACAAAGAGTAAATGGCCTTAACATATTTAACATTTACAATATCCCTTATTTTTCAGATACCATTCTATCTTAGATACCGTTTTTTAATGTTTGTTTGTTTGTTTGTTTTGGAAATTTCGCCGTTTTTAACAGTATTTAGGTCATATCGCGGGGGTCAGTTAACCTACTCACATCTTTCCTGGGCAAGCTTAGCCGATCTAAGCGGTTTACCAGCATTAAGTGCGCATACCTATGCCAGTAACTGACAACTGCCCTACTTGAATCAGAGGTAGGGGAAAATGGCCGTGGAAATAATTTCATGACCAATTCCCGCACAATTTATGTGGCCGGGCTGGAGCTCGAAATCACGATCCCCGGATTGACAGTCCAGCGCTCTGCCAACTGAGCTAGCCGGGCTTGGCTTTTTTTAATTGCGTGTTCCGTAACCTGACTGTCAGTAATATATGTTTTTTTAAATGCAAACATCGTCATTAAGTTAATAAAGCCACACAATCGTGTTTTACATACAACAAAATATCACTCTTATAGAAAACATATTCTGGTCTTGTGTTAAAGAGCAGTGCTAGTACCCATTTCCATCTATATTAATTTGATTTTCCGAACTTAAACTGAAAAGTATTTCACTATAATTAAGATTAAAATATATTGCTCTATAAGTTTGTAAACAACAATAGTGCGTGTGTCAGTGTATGATGACGTCATATCCCAAACAAAGACAAGAAACGGTATCGATATCGTTTTTTTTTTAATGGGAGATCGTAATGGTTAAGCTGTTCTAGGTGCTGTCATTTGTTTATGAAAATGTATTTTCCAGATCTTCTATTTTGAAATTAAATATATATATTTTGGTTATATTTTATATGTTTTACTAACTAGTCTGGTCAAACATAGTTGATGCATTATTTCATATTGTGATTAAGAGGGACGGTAATGAGACGAATACAGCATACATTTGCAATCGAGCTTGTGTTCAATTTATATAGTCCGAAGTCCAAATTAAACAATTTACATTGTGACAGATACTATACTTCTTTTAATTTAAGTTGTGGATAATGTCGTGTCAAAAGAGCAGACGCTAGATCGAAGACAGCTTGAAGTTAGTAGATACTTCCCGTGCATTGGACGGGCAGAAGGGGGTCACTGTTGAGCAGCGATTCAAAACAACAGATCCTTTTACAGTGAAGGCAAACGTGCATTTATTTTTTATTTTTTTACATCTCTCTGTTGCATACAAAGAAGCCATGGAAAAGCAGCTGGCTATGTGTCACGCCAAGATTAATTTGCCTGCATCAAATGACGTCGAAGATGTTGAAATATGTTGTACTTTATTAGACGATGTAAAACACTGTGTTAAACTGGCCAAGGACTGGAAACTCTTTGCAAAAGCAAGGTTTGAAGACTTCATGGACACGCTTGAGGTTGAATATGTTGTTGTTATGCGATACATTTTGAAGAAGGTAACAGAAGAACTTGGCAAACTTTCTCTTGACAATTCCGAAGCAGTAGCAATTTCAATACATAGACAAGAAAACAAAATATATATCATAGGTATAAACGGAAGAGTTGCAGGCTTAAAGAAAGAGGTTGAGCGAATTGTTCAAGACACACAAGAAGCTTTGGAGAAGGAAAAAATATGGAAAAAACAAGGATGTGTCAGTAAATATCCATGTTCCTGAGAGGCTAAAAACAATCATTGTGCGAAGACCAAAGTACGAGGTAGATCATGAAATAAGACAAGGACGATTATTTTGAAATGCACTTTGAAAACACAAAAGAAATCTGGAGGTGGTGACATTATAGATAGTGGCTTTAAAAAAATGTATTTAACATCACATTGCAGGTGACGTCGGTTAGCGAATATACCCGGGCTTGCTGTCTGTTATGACGTAACATTCAACTAAGCCTGACCTTTGGATATGTGATTTGTTTTCTTTAAAATTGTCATTACTGCAAATGTAGCGATTATAGATATTCATATTGTTCATAAAAGTCAGGTACACACGTACACACTCCCACAGAGCTACTTACACAATATAAACAATAAAGCTATTTTAACCGTTGAATACTAATATTACAATACAACAACGTTTTGCATTCATCACTTTCTTGTTAACTTGGTGATTTCTTTGACGCACAGCTATAAAATTATAATTTGTATGTACCTACCCATATTATTTGAGATTTTGTAGTTTGAGTGAATTGAGACGTTTTCTTAGTTTGCATGTTTTATTGTTGTCTCGAGTGACTATATTGTACTTTTAAGTTCATCGCTTTCTAACTCTCTTTCGAACAGTTTACCTTCTAGCACTTCAATTCTGTGCACAAGTGACTGCAGAGGGTCCTCCTTCATTTCTGATAACTGGTCTTTCATTGTTTCTCTAATCGTGCCGACGCCCTTTTTAATTGTTCCTTCAATTCTTGCATCCACTTTCTTCATAGAGGATCCTACTCGCTCTAGTTTGGTGTTAATTTGTTTCATATGCCTTATCACTTCAGTGAGCTCATCTTTGCAGCTTTTAGTGTGAATGTCTTGTTCTTGTGTCATAACATCGATGTTTTTAGCTTTTTTCGTTGGTTTTTGTGATTACCTTTATCAGGATTCGCCTGTTCTAAAATACTTCATTGTTCTAGTTCATTTGTGCTTTATAAGGCTTCACTTCTGTTTCTTTTTTACTCTTTTTCTTTATCTTGCACTTCATTTTTATTTGCATGTCCTTTTTCCATTTTGGGTACTTTTTACTTTTGTACAGTATTCTTTTCACATGCGCGAATGGGATATTTTGTTTATTCACTTAATATGCAGTTTTCTCTATATTCTCAACAAGTCAATTAAATCTAATGCATTTCTACACTTTAATCCATGGTTTATTTAAATATTTTGTCCAGGAAAAATTGTATGAACTCACTTTTAGGTTACACACCACTATATATAGTGAGAGATTTTGTTTTAAAACTTTATAACATTGTCTTTATCGTTTGACTTCTGAAATGAGAGCTCTGAAAAGAAAGGAAGATACTTTGCGTTTCCCACAAACCGCAAATGATGTTATCTTAAGCAAAGTATTTTAAGTAAACCATGGATAATAATAGTGGTAATCCAAGGTGCTATCGCATTTATTTTGTTATTTATGGTGGTAGATGGGCATGAAACCCTTAAAATATGCAATTGATAATTATTAAACTTTGCCTCTTTATCTCCCACAATTATTTTGAATGACTGATCTTAAATGTGTCAAAAAACTTTATTAATGCTTATTGATTATTGAGTACATGCCGATATGTCTTAAATAAAGCGTATTGATTATGGGTAGCGGAAAGACAACAGTATAATATGATTACATTTCCAAATTTGAAAAATATGTTTTCAAAAGTCTACACAAAATTACGCTTAAAGTTTTGAAAACAAAAGAATACATGATGGCAATGATGGAAAGTATATTTTGCTATATGAACCATTTATGTGTGAACGAAGACCATACGTTCGTGCTTATTATAATTAATGTGTTTATAAATTATTAATTGACGCACAAACGAAAAGTCAAATGGTAACAGCAAATGATGTGTGATATATGCATCACACTAAATTAAATTCATATTTGTACACCTGTCTTTAAGCACACACTTTAGAAAAGTTTTTTTTTACAAGAAACACATTACAACACACTAGTATTTTGTTTGATATGGATCAAGGTAAAACTAAATTATTTCTCGTTAGATATGATCACACGAATTTACAGCGATACATTGTTAAATAGGCACACCGGTAATATTATATAAATATTGACTTCCTTGAGGGTGACAGTGCGTCTTGCCAACCCGAGGCAACACTGTCGACCGAGGCTTAGCCGAGGTCGATAGTGTTTGTCGAGGGTTGACGAGAGGCACTGTCACCCCGAAGGAAGTCAATATTTATTTTATTATACCGAACAATCCCGTAGCATTTGCGTACCGGGCGACATAGCGGTAGCGGGCGACATTGCCGGGCGACATATCAAATTGTTCCCCGCTGCAGTTTATATGCATTAATTAGAGAAATAATCAAGTGAGGTATAATAATGTTAAATAACACCCGGACGAATACAGTGTTTTATGGGATTTTCATAAAAAATAGACAATTGCACCTGGTTGAATACGCATTTTATTAAATAAATTTCGAACTAATTGGTTATGAATAGCATTGATGTACATGTACGACTTTTGAAATTGTCAGATGCGCGATGCAGGTGTATTTGTTTTGATAATTATAATAATAATTATAGAGTTGTATGTAGTTGCTACGGTAACGCCTACTATACTTATACACAGTGGTACATGTATTGACCATAATTAAGTAAGACGAGACATGTGTTTTCCGTTGTGATTTGTGTGTCCAAAAAGGATGCATAGTTATTCAAAAAACATTGTTGTAATCACTAATGTTCTCCTTTAACTACTTATTTACACAGAATCATGTATATTTTTAATTATAATGTTTAAATAAATTGTCTTGATCAATTATATTTGCCTTGAACGTATAATATTCAAATGTTGTCTTATTTTACATGTTCAAACAAGCAATATTATCGGGTAAATCATTAACGCTGCTACATGACAGATTGGGGAAATGGCAACATTTTAGAAACAATCAAATTTAGTAAATTAATATATTGTTAGATACAACTGACTGAAATTACACTGTTGACACATAAACAAGAGTTTGAAAAACACTGGTTTGATGATTATAACGCATTTTTACAACACGATTTCATGTTCGGTTGCTATTGTGAAATTGCCACGTGGTCCATATTGCCAATCGATTGCACTTCCGGAGTCCCGTATAGTTTACAAAACACGTCCGAATCTTCAAGTAGCGCTAAGCGCTCTCCAGAAGGTTTGGAGGTGTTTAGCGACGCGTTTAGAGTTTCAGCCTCTCACGCCGAGGACCCTTGTTCAAGCCCCAAAAGGTACTCGGGACTTCTTTTGTTTTAAATTAGGTTTGAACGACTTTTTTTCTATATAATTCAGGAAATATTTTTAAAAGAAATATATTAATTAACAAAATAAAAAATCTTTTAAAAATAGTATAATTATCTACGAATATTTACGTTATATTTAGACTGTGATAAGTTGCCTTATACTTGCTTGCAAATTTTATTCTTCTTTTGTGTTTTAATTTGTTGAGGCGTTAATGGTTAAACTCCAGTGCATGGATACTGACATGATTGTGAACATATTATTTGTAATATGTATTGGCCTACATTTGTCCTACATAATAATGTATTCAATACAATGAAATTCAAAGTCATTTGTTCGATACTAACACAAATGCGTTATACGTACTACATTGAGTTAACAAACATCGGCAAAGACAATAAATGTATAAAAAAAACCAGGTGTAAACCTATTTCGTTTATTTCTTTTTAAAAGTAAAACATCAATGTGTGGAATTAAACGCAGCCGCAGTACTTCTCGCCGCTGCCGTGCTGCAGACAGGCGTGGTGCTGACCGTGAGGACAGGAAGTGTGGCTGCAGTCATCGTTGGTCTGGCACTCATCGGCTATAGTTACAAATCACATATGATGACTAAACATGCAAAGATTGCTACAAATTTGGCTGTAGTTACGCATCAAACATAACGACTAAACGTGCGAAGATTGCTACAAATTTGGACATTTGGCTGGAGACAATTATTTAACATTTTCTCTACAAAACATTAAGAAATTGAATTTTAACACAGCACGGTAAATGTGCTTGCAGACTTATTAAACTTTAAAGCTAGAGTGAGCCCTGTTAGGTATAGAAATACAAACAAAGTGAAACTTCAGCTGCATCAGCACGGGGGAACTCTTAACAACGCAGCACAAGTGACCAAGTGCCCAAACAACGCAGCACGGTACATAAAACGACTTGGGACGGTGTATGTAATTCATTGGGGGACTAACCGGTTTCAGGTCTAGCACTACCACATCAAAGTGAAGTTGATTCCTAATTCAATCAGTAAATAAAAGTTACTAGTATCTATAGCATATGCATCGAACGTATAACGCAATTTCACATCCCAACACGGGACGCACCAAATTTCATATAAACAAAGAAAAAGCGGGTGTTTATCTGCAATAACCTATGGGCGGGACGAAATACACTCAAACAACTGGTAAAACTTTTCTTACTGACGATTCTGTCTGGAGCTTCAAAATGATACGACTTATTAGGAATACTGGTTAGTTTGAAGCCGAATTAGAATCGAAGTAATAAATACACGTCATAGTTTGTTGTCGAATAAGCCACGCACAGAATGGGTATGTTATTAAAAAATGCAGGGCCCAGTTTCTCAAGACTTTAATGGCCAATTATGCTAACAGACTGTTAACTGTAGATGAAAATATCGTTCATCTTAGTAGCACATTGTTGATCAAACATTTTAAAATTAATTCAGCATAACAATTTATATAGAATAATCTCACAGTTCAATATTGTTATGTTTTATTGACATAAATACCTTCAGCCAAATATTGATGGCTGTTAGCTGAATTGGCCGCTAAAGTTTTGAGCAACTCACCCCTGTTATGTAGGAAGGCTAGCCTTACCACTAGGGTAAATGTTGATTTTTGCAAACACTGATCGGTCAAAGATAATAGTCTACAATATAATTTGAATAAATTGAAAAAAAAATCAGTTTATTCTGAAGAATGAAATTGTACTGTATGTATATTATATGTAGAAAACACATTTTGAAAAACACTGTTTATGTTCAGGACTTCTATAAATATAGTTTTAATTGGAGAATGCAGTTGTCATTAAGTGGGAATTGTTTCACCTCTCTTCTTATGGTGCTGACACTGGCACTGCCATTCGCCGCCGCCGCCACCAGATCCGTGCACGAGGACACAGTTGTTCACCTCCCCATGACCACAGTCACTGTCCGGGCAGTCGGCATCGGTAGCGCAGAAAGCCGAGACGTAGGCTGGAGAGTACATAATACATTATTATAGCAAGACCAGACTAGACAAGCAAGCAAAGACAAGGCGATACGAGACAAAACGAACCGAGGCCCCATTTATTGAAACACAGTATAATCGCAGTCTATGGCGCATAGGATTTGGTCATGTGTAGACAGTCGTTGTAATGAAATATATATGAAAAAAAAAGATAAATAATTAATGACTCACTATATTACGATTATTAAGCATGATATATTTTATACATCCAGTAAAAAACATCCATTTGTATCAAGTTCAAGTCATGAAAACGACCAAGCTGAATTATGTAACCTATGCGTAATCAAAGACAAATTCTAACGTAAAAAAAACGCAACACACTGAGACATTTAATATACAATTGACAGCAATCCTAAATTGGCTTGTGCTTTTATTTAATGGTGTTGTATCCAGAGCTTTTTGTCTATTAAACACTTTTTAAAATACATTTTATATAATTTTTTCTACCTCCCATCCAATGAAAACAACAAAAAAGAACAACAACAGCAGCAGCAATAACAACAGTTAAACAATGTATAAAAATGGCCTGTACAGCAAAATATGACAGATTTAACAAAAACATGCATATAAAGTTGAATAATAATTAACAACTAGCTTTTGCCAAATATGTAGACAATTTCAGTCAACAGTATAACCATAAAGTATGATATTCATATATATACGTTGTCACATAATAAATGTAAGCGATAATTGCATAACTGAGAACATAAAGTAAAACATTAAAGCAGTTACCAACGAAAGCCAGCAGGGCGAACAAATGAAGAGCGCGAATCATTGTCGATGTTTGATTGTCTATGTCTCAGCAAATGCTAATTACTCAGTGCATCCAGATTTCTTATATATACATCCTGTGTACGTCACCACGTGATGTAGCTGGCGATCGTGATTTCCTGCAGAGCGATGTCGTGCTTCTCAATGAGATAAGACCGTGTCTGTTCCATTTAATGGAGTACCGAATCTATGTTCGTTTATGAACTCTTGTACACGCACTGATTTGAAAATCTGAAGGCCATATACCAGTTTCGTCTTAAGTAATAGTTTAACCTTAACCTTAAAATCATCGTTTTATTTAGCTTCTTATTTCTTGTGCAAGGTACCTTATGCTTATTATGTATTAGTATTTATACGAATATCTGTGTGTTTATCAACTATGTTACTTGCAATTGTTTTTATTTACTATAAAGAGATTCACACATTTATTGATCGTTTAAAACGTATATTTTGAAATTAGTAACTTAAGTGATAATATCTTAAGATAAACATAAGATATTTCTGGAATACGACCCCTGATGACCCCTGATGGCTCGTCTTTAACGGCAAGTCTACTAAATCCAATGGGCAATGGTCTAAACAATATTGTTGAATAGCTGAAATATGACCCAATTATTCTGATGGATAATTGAGGCGTGTCGTGGAAAACCGGGCTTAATGCATGTGCGTAGCTTTTTGACACTTTCCGGTTTTATGGTAGATTCTGTTTCAAGGAAGTCTCTCCTAAACATAAGACAACTGTTTGCGGAAAGAGCCATCCTGGATTAGCCTGTTCGGCTTATCCGGGACGACACTTTACGCACATGCATTAAGCCCGGTTTTCCCACAACACGCCTTAATTGTATTATTCATGTAGTCAAAATCGTTTAATTACCTTCAAACATTTAAAAAATATTTAATATTCGTTTGGCATTATTATATATAATCATTTTAGAGTAACAGGGGAAAAACGAAAGAAGTAATGAAACAAATGTTATGACGTGTTGACCTCCCGTTTAAATGAACAACTGTTATATAGGATAATTAGAAATTAATCAAGATAACAGAATTTCACTTTGTTGCCAGGTCCCGTTGCTAAGAAATTGTGGCCAAAATGTTACAGTCATATTACCACAAATTTTCAACTTTTGTAAGACATAACATAATGTCATATTCCTAATTTTAACAAGGGCCTTTATTCACTAACCAATGCTTAGACTTCAGACTCAAGAACTTAGAATTAAGACTCAAGAATAAAGAATATTCTTTGGACGGTTCTGTGGCAATATTCCCGAAATATCTTAAGTTTATCTTAAAATATTTTCACTTAAGTTCCAATTTTTGTAAGGTAATATTTTTAAAACTACATATAAATTAATTAATCAAATTATAGTTAAGTAAATTGTAATTAATAATATATTGATAATTTGTGAACATTTAGCAGAATTATTATGTATACATGGAATAAAATGCTTACGAAAAATGACGATTTTTAAGCTAAGGATAAGATTTCACTTAAGATGTTTCTGGAATACGACCCCTGTTCTTGAAAGGTTGTTTATTTTAATATTACCTGGTATCACAAATATTAGCATTCTTTATTAAGAACGATTTTTAATGACATAAGCGACATTTGTATGCGGCAAATTTGCGAACACATAAGTAGTATTTCTAAGTCTACTCTTTATTCTTAAGACTAAGCATGGGTTGGTGAATACGGGCCTATGTTGACATGTATACAGGCCGTATCTTTGACAGAGCAAGCGCAAAACCTGCTATGACTAGATGAAAATAATATGATCGTCATATGTTAACATCTTAAATATT
This sequence comes from Congeria kusceri, assembly GCA_027627225.1. Lineage (NCBI taxonomy): Eukaryota > Metazoa > Mollusca > Bivalvia > Myida > Dreissenidae > Congeria > Congeria kusceri. The sequence goes on from CM051034.1 coordinate 29,365,993, forward strand.
TTCTTTCTTTTTTTTTCATTTTCATTTCATAACAGTGCTACAATCAATAGAGCATACATGTCATGTTTGACACACATTCATTTTTGTTAATACTACGATAATAACACATTGTATACGTTTTAGTAATATTTTGTATCGTACCCTTTTTGCATATTCGAAATTTTATATATGAACAACTTAATCTTATTGACAGCTACGCAAAGAAACGTTCGATAACAATGTGTTACACATTAGCGTTAATAATGTTCGTATGTACTAGAGGTTTGATCAAATTAAGATAAAATGTCACAGAAGGACAAACGGTTGTTTGTCAACTGGAACATAATCTTACATTAAATTATGGTCAGAAGACTATGTGAAATAAATCATTAACATGTGTGATGAAATGGAAATCTGAAGCTGTATATTAACAGCATTTACTTAAAATTTAATTGCCAAAAATAAATATTTTCAAGATGTGTATGATATTACATTGACGGGGTATCTGGTTATAAACTGGCCAATTTCCCAATGCGCTTGATCAGTAGCACTACTTCAAATAGCGACTCAGAAACTACGCCAAACTGACCTATAAATTAAATTCATTATGCGTAGTTCAACGCTACATACATTGTAAAAGTAAAAACCAACTGTATGCACTGATAGCACTGCCATGCAGTGTTGCCATACATTTAGCATATTATGATATCATTTGTCACCAGATTTATTGTCCCATGTTCTGATTTCCCGTCTGTGTCGACGTAAATGCCTAACTATCTTTGCCAAGCCTTTACTAAGTTAAGACAGCTATGTTGCCATAAACATAAATTAATATTGGTTAAAAAATAAATATGAACTCTTATTTTTAACGGACGCTTAATTTTAACCTTTTATTTTAATTTAGTTTAAACAATAGGCAGCACACATAGGTTGTGCATACCGCTGGTGTATTATTTTTCGATTTTAGAACTTCCTCTGAAATATTGCATTATTGGACTAGACATATATATTGAGGGCTAAATTAAGAAACAAAACGACATGTTTATATAAAACGAAACATAACAACACAAACACTGTATGCTGTCCACGTTACAAAATTTGCAAAAAACACGAGTTGCATAATTTGTTACAAATCGACATCATATGTTACAGCAGGCAAATAAAATTTACCAACCCGGCATTATATGTTGCAACCTTGAGAAATATCTAAAGTATAAAAATGTCTCATGCCTAAACAGGAATAATCATAACCAAATAAATATAGTTCAGAATAAAGTTCATCATTATCGTCGGTAGAAGTAGCAGCATTAATTCATCAGCATCATTATAATAATTAGTATCACTATCATCATCATCATCATCAACATCATCATCATCATAAGTAACATCATCATTAGTAACATATAAAGCCGAGTGTAACATATGGCGCCGTTGTTACATATAATACCTTAACCTGCGTGTCCACCAATTTAATTTACACAATGTGATTTGACTATGGACACCTGAAACTAGAATACCGAAAGGAAGTTGATGAGCTATGCTTCGAACCAGTCAAATCTCTATGGGGGTGTTATTAGTAAGCTGATCCGAGCAGACGTGTTTTTTAAAGCTCTGATAAAAATCTGGATTAACTTGGTTAAATTTAGGAATAAAACAATATATTTTACATTGCTGTGTAGAGTTCGTCAAGATCTATCTAGTAGTGTGAAAATGGAACTAAAAATGTTAGCAAAAAATAGGCGAAATAAGAAGAAAAGGAGTGAAAGTGATGATGATTTTAGTGACAGTAAACGTGTAAATACGCAAAATTCGCCAGGGGGCTTTGAACCAATTAGCCAGGTATTAAGTGAAGTGAATTCAGTTCTATACAACGAGGGGATTAACGTGACCACCAGTAACGTATTCGATGTGCTAAATAGCGTGAGCGATACTTACGATATTTACGATTCTAACCAAACCAAGCCGTCTGAAACTATGGAAGGCAGTACACGCCAACAAAATATGGGACCGACAAACGCTGATATAATCGCCATGCTAGGCAGAATTGACTTAAAGTTAAACGACATGGATTCAAGACTCAAGGTTCTCGACGGGCTACAAAAGGAAGGAGACAATTTTGACAAAGAACTCAAAAAGTTGTGGATTCACATAGACACTATTGCCAAGGAAGACCGCGATAAAATTGACAGGGCTGAACATAGCATCGAATCTGTAAACATCGATCTAGAAGGGGCTAGGAAACGGATATCCGACTTAGAAAAGGACAATGATAAATTGAAAGACGATATGAACTATGTTCAATCCGAGAGCATGCGAAACAATTTGATATTTGGTAACATTCCGGAAGAACCTGATGAATCGCCGACAAGATGCGAGCAAACAGTTAGAGACTTCATGGTGGAAAAACTAAAACTAACAAAGGAAACGGTGTCGGCCATGAGATTCGAACGAGTACACAGGATGGGCCAGAAAAATACGAACGGACGCGGAACTACCGGAAACGGCGGCGAAGGGAGACACGGTAGCATCGTGTGCAAATTTTCGTTTTTTAACGACTGGGAACAGGTCCGTGGATGTAGCAGGAACCTCAGGGGTACTCCGTTCTATGTGACAGAACAATTCCCACCGGAAGTCGCAGCAAAAAGGAGGCGTCTCTTTAAAAGGGTCAAAGAGGAAAAGCAGGCGGGAAAAAGGGCGTGGGTGTCATACGACACCTTATACATTGACGGCAGGCCAGTGAAGGACTCGTAGGAGGGACCGGATGGATTTAAGTGTTTAGTCTGGAACTGCAATGGGTTAAGTGCAGCAAAACGAGAAGACCCAGATTTTCTATCTTTTATCTTACAATATGATTTGATTATTCTGTTTGAAACATGGACTTGTAAATCAAGCAAAATTGAACTTTTTGGCTATGATTGTCATAACTTTTATAGGAAATATAGACATAGGCAAGCAAAGCGCAATAGTGGAGGTATAGTAATATACAAGCGCAAAAGCATTAGCAGTGGAATATATATTGTTAAAATACACACGATACTATCATATGGCTTAAAATAGATAAACATTACTTTAGCAATAATGAAGACATATACCTTGCAGCCGTATATATGTGGGGTAGTTCTTCGCCGATTGCTAACTTGATAGATACGGACCTGTGTGAATCACTTGGTAACGATATAAATCATTACCAGGCTGTGGGCACTGTTCTGTTAGCTGGTGATTTTAATGCTAGAACAGCTTGTAAAAGTGATACTATTATTTGTGATTCATATATACGTGATATCGACCCTGAATATTATTCATCTGATAACGCGTTACCAAGATATTCAATGGACAAGGGAAGTAACTCTCAAGGAAATAATTTACTAGATTTATGTAAGGCTACGGCATTGAGAATCGCAAACGGTTCAGACTTCAGTATTGGTAAATATACATGCTGTAATACAAATGGCGCAAGCGTAATTGATTACTTGGTACTCAGAGAACATTCTTTTAATGCCGTAGACAATTTTACTGTAGAAGATTTTAATAATTTTAGTGATCATGTCCCGCTGTCTTTCAATATGATATGTAACAGGCGGGTTATTATAGAAGAACCATATATAAGTGAGTACGTAAAATGGTGTGATGATGAAAAGCAACATTTTCGTGATGGTTTAGTTAGTAGGGCCTCTGATTTTTACAATTTATTTCCAAATTATTCTGAGCAAAAGGGAAACAAATGTGAATAACATAGTAAATAATTTCACAAATATTGTAAGAGATGTTGTTGATCCTTTATTTATCAAACGTGTTAAAAAATATCCACAATTCGAAAAACATATTATTTCAGACAGCGATAAATGGTTTGACCAAGAATGTAGGGAAGCGAAAAGATTTTATAAAGATGCCTTGTATATCTATAATAATTCACATCGTGATACTGATAGAATAGAAAAGTGTCGATTGAAAAGAAATTATAAATTAATTTCAAAAAAGAAGCGTAAGACATTCAATTTTAAACGCTGTAAACAGTTTGAAGATCTTAAACGAAATAAACAAAAAGGCTTTTGGAGGTACTTTAGATCACAAAATACAACATGTAATAATAGCCATGTGCCACTTGATGATTTTAAGAATCATTTTGAGCAAATGTTTTCTGATATTAATTATACAACAAATGCTGATGCAGAAGATTTTAATTTGAATCACGAATTTGATAATTTCACCAATGTAGTACGGGATCTAGATAACCAAATAACATGTAATGAAGTTATTAAAGCTATTGCTCTTCTAAAGAAATGTAAATCGCCAGGAGAAGATAAATTGTTAAATGAATACTTTATAGAAGCTTGTGATATTTTGGCTCGGTATATCACAACGATTTTAATATAATCTTTAACACTGGGAATTTCCCTGTATGTTGGACCAAAGGAATTATAATCCCCCTACATAAGAAGGGTGACAATTCAGACGTTAGTAATTATAGAGGTATCACATTGTTAAGCAATTTTGCAAAGTTATTTACATGTGTACTTAACCAAAGAATATCAATATGGTGCGAAAGTAATGATGTTATTTCTGACGCTCAGTTTGGTTTTAGAAAAGCATCAACTATAGATGCAGTTTTATCGTTCATTTATGTCAATATGAATAAACGTTTGTATCGCTGTTTTATTAATATGAAACGTTGCTTCGATTCTATATATTTAAACGCACTATGGTTGAAGTTATACGAGTCCAATTTGGATGGTAAAATGTTACGCATTATACGCAGCATGTATCAATCTGTCACATCATGTGTAAAGCATCGTAATACCTATTAAAATTACTTTAATATAACAGTAGGTTTAAGACAGGGGGAGATAATGTCACCGATACTATTTTCAATTTTCGTAGATGATTTAGAAATGTTTCTGCAAAATAGACACAGTGCTAGAATTAATTTACAAGATATATGTTTGATCTTATTGCTTTATGCAGAGGACATGGTTGTAATTGGTGAAACGCCTGAAGATTTACAAATGTCTCTAAATTGTCTATATGACTATTGTAGTACATGGGGCTTACAAGTCAATATAGCAAAAACCAAAATTGTTGTTTTCCGTAAACAAGGAGGCACAAAACGTAATGAGAAGTGGATGTTTGGAAATGAATACCTAGACATTGTTAAACGATTTTATCTACCTAGGCGTAACACTGAATTATACAGGAAATTTTAATCTTAATACTAATACTTTACGCGGCAAAGGTTTAAAGGCACTAAACAAATTGTTATCAAATTTGAAAACATATGATTGTAAACCAAAGTTAGCTTTGCAGTTATTCGATGCTTTTGTTTCGCCAATTATAACATACTCATGCGAAATATGGGGTTTCTCTAAGTCTAGCGAGTTAGAAAAATTACACCTAAAATTCTGCAAGGCTATTCTTGGTGTCAGAAAATCAACTTCAATTGTTGCCGTATACGGCGAACTTGGTAGATACCCTTTATATGTTAGCAGATATGTACGCATTATCAAATATTGGTTTAAACTTATTAAAAGTGACAATATAATACTGCGATCAATCATGGAAGATAGTCTGACTGATTTAAATGATAACAAGATAAATTGGTTTGGAAAGGTTAAGGACCTACTTTCTACGTATGGATTTAATTATGTTTGGGCTAATAACTCACAAATCAATTAAAGTAATGTTTTGTCTTTGTTTAAGCAACGAGTTATTGATGAATACTTACAAGAGTAGCAACGTGACGTAACTGATAATAGAGTTTTGATTGTGTATAAAGCAATTAAAACAACATTTTCATTTGAATCATATTTAGAAACAATCGTATCAAGAAATTTGAGAACAGCGATTACAAAATATGGTCTTTGTGCACATAATCTGAGAATACAAACTGGCAGATACGATCAGGTAGATATATGCGGCTTTGTCAATTATGTCAAAATAATGAAGTGGAAGATGAATTCCACTTCTTGCTGAAATGTACTACATTCGTTCAAATAAGATAAAAATATATTAACAATTATTACAGAATCAGGCCTAGTATGTTTAAACTCACGCAAATGCTAAATACACAGAATAAAAATGAAATGTTTAGGTTAAGCAAGTACATATCAGAGGCATTAAGTATTCGCCAAAATATTATGATGAACAATTAATAATAGATGTTTGTATATATGTGCATATTGATGTATATCTTTAAACATATTTTATACCACTACTGCTTAATTAATATGATATTCATGCTGTTATTGTTATATAATTGTTGTTTACTTCAATGGACATACGAAAACAGTTCCATTTTAACTAGTTGTACTATTCTTATGTGTGAAAATGCAAGTTTCATTGTTATCTTGTCAAGTTCATCCTGTTCTAGAAATATTAAAATTAACGATCACTTACTATAATATATAATGTATTATTGTTAAACACTAGAAACTGTAACGTTTATGTGTAATAAAATTCTGTTCTTTTCTGTTCTGTTCTATGTTGAGGTGGCTTTTTAAGCTCCCCGTTTTAAAATAAATAGTTCGAGTGAAACAGCCCTTCTTTGTTAGGCGTTTCAAGTGTTGAATGAGGCCTCTAAAATCGACAACTCTGTCGAAATTGTATGACTGTATGGCAAGAATAGTGTTCACATGATGTCATCCAATGCCTTAAAAATGTTGACTTTAAATATGTTCAGCCTTTTTAAAACGTTTTCAAATATTCACCATGGACATTATGACTCAACGCGTTGTCTTTGGTTAAATATACAGTACCCTTCAAATTCATCACAAAAAACAAAATTAATGTACATGCATAATACAAATACAATATAATTAAAACTATTATAAGTAAGTTTATAAATTTAAAATGATATCAACATACAGCAAAGAACATTCTGTAAAAAGTGTATGTAAAATGTATGTGTCTTGACCGTGGTCTTCCCTACCGCGTTGCAGGGATTGCGCGTAGCAGGGCAGAGCACTTTGAGAAGATTGGCAAACTGTAAACAAAATTTAAAATTTGTATTTATATTATGTATAGATTTAATGCGAGTTGTTTTACAATACCAAGGTAATATTTCTGTATTATTTTGACCTAATATTAACAAAAATTAGTATATCCTATACTTTATCTGCTAGTCATATAATCCTTACATTTTCGTTATTTTATCATGAATTTTGAAGAGTAATGTCCCTTTAACTGTTGAAATAAATAAATAAATAAATAAATAAATAAATACGTCAATAAATAAATAAATAAATAAATAAATAAATAAATAAATAAATAAATAAATAAATAAATAAATACATCAATATCGATCCTAAATAAAAAATACATATATTAAATACGAGGTATGAGTTGAGAAACCGCATAGTGTTATTTTGGTTGTCACGTGTTAACTCATCTAATTACATTTAGTTGATTGTAAAGTTAAAAGAGGAATACACTTATTATTTTAACTTGACCATGCAGCACTCTATTAGGTGTTTCACTATAAAAATTACATGCATGTTCATCAAACATTTTATAAAAACGAACTAGATGTGTCACAGACACGGATGCCCCCACGATGCATGTTTGGACACAGACAAAGGGCATGTCGCCAACACTATTTTTTACCTTCACAAATCGCGCAATTCGCGCAGCAGTTAATGAGGAGTCGAGTCCACAAAATTATATAGTGGAACAAACAACAAAGGGCCATAATTCTGCCAAAATTGGTCTCAGTCCAAATTCCTTCCTTTTCGATCATCTACACATAAAGGTTCTTCAGTTGTGAAGGTTTGAGCGAAATCGGCCCAGCAGTTAAAAAGGAGTTGAGCACACAAAAATCTATAGTGCAAAAACAACAAAGGGCAATAAGTCTGCCAAAATTGGTTGCAGCCGAAAAACCTTCCTTTACGATCATCAACACATAAAAGTTCTTCAGCTGTGAAAGTTTGAGCAAAATCGGCCCAGCAGTTAAAGAGGAGATGAGCGCAAGAAATTTCGGTACGTACGGACGGACAGACGGACGTACGTACGGACGGACGGACAAGTGCAACGCTTAATGCTTCCCACCTTATGGGACATAAAATCTATTTTGGCGGTATTCCTGTCAGCCTTTTGATTGTGTAATTGCAATGTGCATGGGTGCCAGGAAGCGTTCATGCGGCTTGATAATCACAATCACTAGATACTCTCACACGTTTCGGTCCATGAAATGGAATATTACGCCAGTTGACTGCAACTACACAAACTCACACTTAATATGCTTGGCCTTAGGCCGCATGCTTCCCAGTTTGCCATTGAGTAAAGATTAAGTAAAGGAACGTATTAAACATACGTGTACACTCAAAAGATTAATTTTTATTACTTAAAACATACAACAGTAGATGCCATCAATTAGAATGTACATTTAAAAGCGATACTAGAGTTTTCAATGTATTAGATTATCCGCAGAATGTGATGTCATAATGGGTTTGTCCCGGTCCATGCCCGTTGCACGTGAATGTGCTCGACTGGTCGTCATACGCGTAACTGTATGCGTCAGGGCAGGCCTGCTTGAAAATCTGTGAGTAGTGGAAGGGAGGACAGGTGGCGGGGACATTGTGAGCGCCTCGACAGCAGTAGTCGTCTCTATTAAAGGCCTCGCATGCGCTCTTGCAGGCCACTACACCTCCTGTGCCGTGAACTTGAAGTTCTGTAACAAATACATACTTGTTCATCCATGTACATGTATAAACATTGAACTATGTATAGTAAAAATGCTCATCAGGCAATGCGTACGATCTTCGTGTTGTAGTGCAAGAACCATTATCATAATTATACCTGTTACCTATTTATCTGTCACGTTCATGTTTAAACACACACACACACACCTTCTTTAAATATCAGCTCTGGAATCCAATGGCATAGGTCGCTTAGTCCAGGAAATAGGGCAAATTGTACAGCGTCGTGGGAAAACCGGCCTTAATGCTTGTGCGTGAAGTGTCGTCCCGGATCAGCCTGTGCAGTCCGCACAGGCTGATCCAGGACGGCACTTTCCGCCTAAAGTGAATTTATGGCTAGAAGAGATTTCATTGAAACAGAAAAAAGCATAAAAGCGGAAAGTGCCGTCCCGGATTAGCCTGTGCTGACTGCACAGGCTAATCCGGGACGACACTTTACGCACATGCATTAAGTCCGCTTTTATGGTTTTTTCTGTTTCAAGGAAGTCTCTTCTAGCCATAAATAAAATAAATTTTATTTTATTGATTTATATCTATCTAGGTCTGCCAGAGAACGTATTAACATATAAAGTGCATGATGTTGACAAACCTGATGTATACGAACAATTCTAGTCAGTGAAAGCATTTTTACATACATATCGAACATGGATTGTTGAGGTTTGACAGTAAATGCAATACACAGTGACATACCTGATGGACACGATCTATTGAGGTCTGCGTTACAGCCTGCCCTGCTGCAGTAATAGTGACCACCACCAGCAGCGTAGGTTCCTCCCACGGGTTGCATTGACATTTGTAGGTTATATCTAAAATATTGTGAAACGAACTGATAATGCTGATAATAATATATTTATTTTTTTTAGTAAACACGTTGAAGAAGACTGACTTAATCGTTTTGCCAAGCAACCAGGTACAGTATCTCACTTGTCAACTCAGCACAATATTTTCTAACAACGAGAAAAATGTTTATGTTGTGGTATCAACTACACGGCACCAATGTTGCTCACCCGTCAACTAAACTGATGTCATAGAAATCCTGTGTCTGCGAGGGGCCGGTATCGAATGTTATCTCTGCCAGAGTGGCAGGAGGAACTCCACCGGCGCCATTGCACTGCAAACCACGCCCACAGTCGCCTGTCTGACAGTGATTACCGGAACAGTGCGTGCGTCCCCATACACGACCTGACCAGTGGTTCGGAACGTTGCTTGTTCGGCTTTGGCCCGATCCCAGGGCATAGCCACCTGAAACGTGTAGAGCGATGTACAAAATTGTCTGAATATTTATGCATTTTTCAATCCGATATCATGATACGTACTATTCACAATTATATGAAGATACTTATAAAGAATAATCAGTTTCGACAATTAACACAAATCCATTTTTTAATTTAACATTTGGATTTTCGGAAAAGAAAAGCACTGTGTTAAAAATTTCGAGATTTTGGTTGAAACATGATTCGTAGTTTATGAATATTTTGTATATATAAAGCTCATGGTCCATATAATGTTTTTCAGTTTTGACTTAGTTAAGAATTGCTTAGTCATATTTATAACAAATGGCCATGGTGCCTCTGTAAACAATGTCAAGCAAATAATTGGTGTACAGAATCTGCCTTCTAAAACGGTTGTTTAAATAGTAAAATCATGAGACTGTGTAATGTTAAATGTGTTCTGCAAAGTTTTACAATTATCCTAAAACTTTTTCAAATATTTGAAAGACATACAAATTAATGAACAAATCAAATACTGTTTTCGGATATCCAAAGACAAACAGTAAATATGTTGAGCTCGTTCGCTAAATAAACGCGGAAAACGTCCTAGTGTTTTTTTTTTTTTTACTTTGGTCGGCAAAACATATTTTCTGGATTCAAATACCCATTACACGTGCAGACTGAATATGGAAAGTATTTAATAGGAAACAAAAACTTGCATTTTACCTGGGCTGGTATTTATAAAGAATGTTAGTTGAAAATTAAGAAAAATCTTAAAATTCTCAAATTTAATTATTTAATGCATTTCTGGAAAATGTTGACACATAATTTGCAATATAATTCAAAGTGTATTAATATCTAGAATCAGTCATGCAAATGTTCCAAAGCATAGTGTTTTAAACACAAATTCTTATTTTGACTTATGTTCAACTTAAGTTAAGAATGGCTTAAGAATCTTTATATATATAAGGGCCCTGGTTTAATATAAGTCATATGGATCGAGTGTTATTAATGTGTAGCTTAAGTACTTTTGGAACCTTTCATATGGCGAGTGTTTTACTTTCAATTTTCGAGGCAAGGCGAAACCTCGTGTATACTGAAACATTTTTTTTATTTCAAATACAATTCCATTTAAATTATTATTTACCTGTATTATATATCAATATTAATAACTTTCTTTCACATTGTTTCTTTCGGGTATTGCAATGGCCATACTCGGGATAATATTCGTAAAATTAAGATCTTTTAATGTGGCATAGAAATGACACGCGAATATTTATGAATTGCACTTAAAATGCAGTAAAATATTGGAATCCGCATAAGCAAATATGATCATTTCTAGATCTAGTCTAATTTTTACGCTTATATTAACAGAAACGGCAAAGCAAAAATTCCTTCAATTTTACACAGTCATGATTCCATACGCAATCGAAGACGACATGTACGTGCTTCTGAAGTCTTAATAATGAAGTCGTATGTGCATTCTAGAGGTTATTAAGGCGTGTTATCATGGGTCAAACAATTACTACATGTATGGAGATAATGGAATAATTCACTTATTCATTTCGTTAAATATTTTAGATAAAGTAAAAATATACATCAAATTGTTCCGGAAAGAAGTAAATACATGTAATATATTTTCCGATTATATTTTATTGCTAACAAATAAAGCAGATCAGTCACCTGCATCCGGTGTGGGGTTTCCTAGGAGACCGACCCAGACTTCGTAACCACATCTGTTGTGGATGCGCAGCTCGTGGGCGGCGCTATACGCCAACACGCACAGGAACACCAACAGATGCATTGTGTGGCCGTGAATATTCTTGCAAACATAAAATGTTGTGGTTTTGTTAGCCTGATAATTTCGCATTATACATAACAATACATGAGTTATACAATCCATTAGGGTCCGACATTTTTGACTTGGTCATACTGTGTCTACATTATTATTTAATCAATGAATAACATAATTCTTTGTTCGTGAATTCATAGAAACTACATTCAGTTTTGATTATCCATGGCAAATTAACTATTAAATTTAGGATACGCCATCATAATGAGAATTGTTTCATTTACGTCTTTACTATCAGAAATTCCGAACTGAAACTAAACTACTTTGTTGTTAGTTGACCCAATATATTTTACTTAGTTGATAGTGTTAAAACAACAGCAATATGTAAATAGCGTGAAATATGGCGTAAATTAAGAATATGAAACAAAACCCCAGCTTTTTACAGTCTGCTTAGCATAAATCACAAAAAAAACAAGCAATATACCAAACAATCTACTATACCCTATCTTCCCGAACGTGTCCTCTGATGTCCTCAGTTATTCTCAAGGTATATATAAGTAGAGACGATGAACTAGGTCACCATACAAGCTAACAGTTCATTTCTTATCTTCCGGGAGACGTCGTGTATGACGTTTGACATTTTGGAACAAAGAGAGTTCATTCATATTTAGGTGAACGAAATTAACGCAGACTGAGGATTAAATCGAGGGTTTTAAACCCTCGATTTAAATCCTCGATATGCTTTTTGAGGATACATTATATAGCATTGTTCACTGAAGAACTGTATACACTTAAAACTTGTTATCCAGGAAGAAGAAATATATATACGCCTGACAAGAACAATGAGACCTTATATTTATATTACATAGCTCATATTCGTAAATCCAACCATGACAGGCGCAGAAATAGTACTTGCCATCAGTGCAGAGGCACACTGTTCGAGTGTACACCACGTATCGTTCGGCTGTCTGAACAAGTAGAAAAGAAACTCGATTGAAGAGGAGCTTGAAACTATTTCCAACGTATGCTTAAGAGTAGTTTTCACTAGTATTTCCATAGTAAACATAAAAAACATTCCTATATAACTCAAGTGCAATATATTAAATGCGATATTGTTAAAACATATACTTGGTTTATTGGTTACATTTGAAAAAGCAACTATTAGTAAACGCTTATGTGATGTCAAGCATTTATACTTGTTCCCCAGTCTACAAAATATTTTAACTGTAATATAATTCTTAATTGTACATATTGACCAAACACAACCATATGCATACGTGTAATTTTGATGTTTATTGCTAAGTTGGTATATTACGGATTTGGGATAAGATTTGACTTGAAAAAAAGGCGTGATCTTAAAGATGTTAAATCATGAAAGTAAATGTTATTTCTTTTCATTTAAATTGGCGAATGTCATGTCTCTGAACATTTCTCATAAACTTGAAAACCGGACAGTAGAGTGTCATTTCACGACACAACTGGATATTTATGTTGCCTTTATCTCTGTCATAATTCTTGTCCCATACAAAGTGTTGTCTGTCACACGAGTGCGCGATAGACTAATTTGTTCTACTTAAATATACGCGTTTAGCGTACGGGGATTTTAATATTGTAATTTCTTAATGGTCCGTGATATGGCGTGCCGAATCGTTGCCCGTAGTATACAAGTATAAACGCCAACAATACTAAAGGTTGTCACCAATGTGGCATGTGCAACAGTAGTGACAGTTTTTACTACTCAAGTCATGCACATTAATCTTGGTAAAGAACATCAACAAAGTACTCCCAATCAAGTAATAGGCGTTCTGGTATCGCGCTATGAGAGGCATATTAAATAACAACAACAAAAGCATCAACAGCAACAAAACCATAGACCTTGAAAACCGCTGACTTCAAAACTAAACTTTAGATTTAAAGAGATGACTCCTAACTTTATCAACAAAGGTCCAGTTGCTAAAAACTTGAAAGGCCAATTAAGCAGACAGCATGTTAACTTTATATGTAATTAAAATAAATATTACAAGCAACTTGCTTATCAAACTTTAGAAAATTATTTAAACATAACAATTTATTTAGAATAAACGCACAGTTTAAAATTTAAAATTACATACATAACTTCATCAAAAACATAGGCGCGGCTACAGGATTTCGTTCAAACCGAAGTTAACTATATCTAATTAACACATTGACATCAGGCGCGGCTACGTGATTTCGTTCAAACCGAAGTTAACTAGATCTAATTAACACATTGATGTCAGGCGTGGCTCCAGGATTTCGTTCAAACCGAAGTTAACTAGATCTACATAACACATTGATGTCAGGCGTGGCTCCAGGATTTCGTTCAAACCGAAGTTAACTAGATCTAATTAACACATTGATGTCAGGCGTGGCTCCAGGATTTCGTTTAAACCGAAGTTAACTAGATCTAATTAACACATTGATATCAGGCGCGGCTAAAGGATTTCGTTAAAACCGAAGTTAACTAGATCTAATTAACACATCGATATTAGGCCCGGCTACAGGATTTCGATTAAGAGGGAGCGGAAAATTCCGTTACTGAATAAGGCTACCGAAAATTAGATTTTACTCTCTAATGCGTGTTGGGATAAATATCGGAAAGCTGTGACATCTACAAAAAGGAACAATTTAACGAAAATAGCATATAATGTGTTCGATTATTACAATAAATTGATCGAAAAAAAAACACGTCACTGTAACAACAAGTGCTGTCACTATCAGGTGACATATGCCCCGAATATGCCGTCAGTAATTGAGACCTTTGACACCAAAATGAATCTTTGTACCGGGTATATAAAAGTGAATGTAAAATGTAAACTAAATTACTTCAGTCAAAATGGGTGCTCTGGTAAAACTTTAAAAACTTTAACCAAAACTTCTAAGTTCAAAAAGGGGCATAAATCTGTCAAAAAACAAAACAGAGTTATGGGGGATGCTTTGCTGGTGGAGACATTGATAGTAACAAAGTATTTTAAGTTTCAAATAAATACTTTGGATAGTATTTAAGATATTGGAATTTATGAAAAAACTTTAACCAAAATTTCAAAGTTCAAAAATGGGTCAAAAACTAAACAGAGTTATGAGTGTTGCTTTCCCTGGTGGAGACGTTGATAGTAAAGAAGTATTTCAAGTTTCAAGTAAATACCTTTTATAGTATTCAAGATATTTGACATTATACAATCTTTAACCTTAGCCGGAGGGACTAATGGACGGACGCACGGACGGACGGTTCGATTTTAATATGACCTCCTTCGGGGGCATACAAAGCATGTGTTATGGTTATGTAAAGTTCAAATTAGCATGATGGAGAATTTTAGAGGGGGGGGGCGCACGCCACTTCCGCCCCCTTTAAATCCGCCAATGCATATTAATACGGTATGGCTGCAAGCAACATTGCACCAAAATTTAATGTTCTACCAGCATTATTTAAATTTATACAGCATAAGCAATTTAGTAATATATTGAAAAATATGAATAAGTTGAATATTCAATAATATATAAATATTGACTTCCTTGAGGGTGACAGTGCGTATTGTCAACCCGAGGCAACACTGTCGACCGAGGCTTTAGCCTCGGTCGACAGTGTTTGTCGAGGGTTGACGAGACGCACTGTCACCCTCAAGGAAGTCAATATTTATTTTATTATACCGAACAATCCCGTATCATTTGCGTACCGGGCGACATAGCGGTAGCGGGCGACATTGTCGGGCGACATATCAAATTGTTGCCCGCTGCAGTTTATATGCATTATATAGGGAAATAATCAAGTGAGGTATAATAATGTGTAATGAGGTGTTGAGGCCGTCTTGAAAATTTTGCACTTACGTCATCGTACCTTTGTCAGTTGAACAATCCATCCGATATATCACCAAAAACAAACGTATTAAATTGCTTATAATTATATATAATTTTATTTTAGTTGAAATACATTTAAGTCTAAAGAAATATACAATAACGTGCATACTTTAACATCTAAACATTGTTTTGTATTGTTTGACCATGAATGTGAAACTGTTTTAAAGCAGTGTTAAGTACAAAATGAAACGATGCCACATGTACATCAAAATCTACTATCATATAAAATGTTGTATGCTTCATTTAAATTTTCAATAATAGTTTAATTTAATACTAGTACTTTAATAATGTAACAATGCCATTGTGAAAACCTTGCGTTGTAAATGATTCTTGCAAGTTCATTATTACACTTAGTGTCAATTACAATGTAATGATTGGATTTTCAAAACATAATAAATGTTCACACAAGAGAATTAGCTATGTGAATCATATAATGGTAATCGCAATAACTGTAAAATCATTAAATATCGCGGTGTCTAAATGCTGCCCATTTCAAACGGCTAATTCGCTTGGTCGAAAGGTCGCGGTGGCCTTGTGGATATGGTGTCCGCCTTGCGATCCAGGAGGTTCCCGGGGTCGATCCCCACACTGGGAGCGTTCTCAAGATATCCCCCAAAGATACCAAGTACTGGTTCTACCCAGGAAACGGACTCGAGAATGTCTCAATAAGCCTTCGGCTTTCGATGCAATCGAGCCAAAATAAATAGGTTTAAACTAATTCACGTGGTCTTAAAAAGACGCATTCTTCATTGTCATGTTTATATTTGCAAATAATCATGCGAAAAGAAAATTAACACCGCATCTTAAATTCGCGCTCTGTTTGGACCTCGAAATACGCCAAAATTGACAACTGCGACGTAAAAATTATGTTACAGAAGGTGTACGAAACCGAAGATACTTTAGGTAAAAAGTTATCCACAGAATGTGATGTCATAGTTGGTTTGTCCCGGTGCATGCCCGTTGCACGTGAAAGTGCTCGTATCGTCGTCATACGCGTAACTATACGCCTGGGGACACGCCTGTTTGAAGATACGCGAGTAGTAAAACGGTGGGCAGGTGGCGCGGACATTGTGAGCGCCTCGGCAGCAGTAGTCGTCTCTGTTGAAAGCTACACATGCGCTCTTGCAGGCAATTACACCACCTGTGCCGTGAACTTGGAGTTCTGCAATAAAGAAACATATGTACACATTCTATAAATAGCGACCACGTGACAAATGCCCTGAGACAAATCACGATCAAACACATTATTTGTGTCTTTATACGCGCCGTTGTAACTTCAAAAATAGTTTGTACGCATTCTTTTTACAATAGTTTAAGATTTTTATCAACTTTAGCAAGTGATTTTTCCTTCTTCTATTGGCAATATATTAAACCACGTAACCTAAGCCGCGCGTGTGCATATTCAAGGAATCGTGAGTGCATATTCAAGGAATATGTAAATACATGTACAATGTAACTGGCACAGAGTTGTCGGCGAATCCAACTCTTCTCATTTTACATTTTGATCCATTGTTGAACAATAATGGACTCAACCTAATTACTATTGACCTACATTTTAAAAATGTGGTTATATTTTTTTTGTTTTCGTAGTGTCCATCTAATATTCGTGGCTACTTAGGCATTTACATCTAATATTCGTGGCTACTTAGGCATTTACAAATGTTCTAAATGTCTACCCTAAGTACGATTTTAAAGGTGTACGAACATTTTGGCAACAAAACTATTTGCAGATTTGTTATTGCCCTAACCTGTGAACTTGTGAACGATAGTTAATCTAATTAAGCACGTTAAGTACACGAAGTTTTATAAGTGCCTCAGATTGAACGACTGTCTGTGCTGCAATCAACAGCCACTACCAGCCCCTCGTACAGTATGGGTATGATTGTAGCATACCTGATGGACAGGATCTGTTAAGATCAGTGTCGCAACCTGCTCTTCGACAGTAATATTGACCACTACGGCCAGAATAGGTGCCTTCTACGGGTTGCATAGACATCTGTATGTTGTAACTGAAATGGTGTGACAAGAAGAAATAGAGCAAAAACTAGATCATTCAGTTTGTGTTCATATTTTAGACACATTTTTAAGGCAATAACTTATAACATATCTATATATGAACATAAAAAGAACAAGTACGTGTTATGCATACACTTTGTTTCAACAATTGTTATAAACAATCACAAATGAGGCGTGTCGTGGGAAAACCGGGCTGAATGCATGTGCGTAAAATGTCGTCCCGGAATACCCAGTGTAGTCCGCACAGGCTAATCCAGGACGGCACTTTCCGCCTACAGTGGATTAATGTTTAGAAGAGAGTTCCATGAAACAGAAAATAACATAACATCGTAAAGTGCCGTCCCGGATTAGCCTGTGCGGACTACACTGGCTAATCCGGGACGAAACTTTACGCACATGCATTCAGCCCGGTTTTCCCACGACACGCCGCAAATATTTAGATATTTAAATCGTCCGTATACCCGTCAACCAAACTAATGTCATAGAAATCCTGAATATGCGAGCTGCCGGCATCGAATGTAATCTCTGCCAGGGTGGCGGGAGGAGCTCCACCGGCGCCATTGCAGTGTACGCCACGCCCACAGTCGCCTGTCTGACAGCGGTTACCGGAGCAGTGCGTGCGTCCCCATACACGACCCGACCAGTGGTTTGGAACGTACGTGGTACGACTCTGTCCCGGTCCTAGAGCGTAGCCACCTGAGGAGCAAAGAGCGGAGTGTGAGGTAGCCTTATCATGGATATGTATTGTGTATAAACTGCCTTAAATTTTTTTTGGCAATTAAGTTAGTAACAGATGTTTGGCGGATTGAGTTTTCATAAACATTTCATAATATTCATGCAACCCTTTTATTATATTTAAAAGGAGTACGTATTTTTTTGTTTTGGAATGCCATTCCCTATTGTCAGGTATTTAACATGGTGGACAGAGGTGACTTATTCCTTTGATGATTACATGCTTATCACGGCGAATATCCTTTGCAACTACCATACTACAATGTTTAAATGTATTACAAAACATTTCCATGTAAATTTACATACAACAAATAATTCGACTCGCTCCGCAAAAGGTTAGTAATACGAGTACATGCTGCAATGGTCTAATTTTTATAGTACATAAAATGAAATAGATCAGTCACCTGCATCCGGTGTGGGGTTTCCTAGGAGACCGACCCAGATTTCGTAACCGCATCTGTTGTGGATGCGCAGCTGATGGGCGGCGCTATACGCCAACACGCACAGGAACACCGACAGACGCATTGTGTTGCAGTGAATATCCTTGCAAACATAAAATGCTGCTGACAACATATATTTGCATATATAAGCTAAATAATTAATACAGATTATGGCGATCAATCAAAATAACGTCAATTGTTTTAAATATGGCGGGCGTAATTGCACGTTTTGTTTGCATAATCACTAACAACGCACGTCTCTCTTTATCATACACATACATAACAACCGTAATCCATTAATTATTAACACAATATGATGCGTAAACATCCCATTACCTTTAAAGAAACCAAAAGACAATGGTGTTGCTTAACGCAATATGCATTACTCCTGCATTCCGATAGAAACAATAACGCTTATATATGTACTTATCGTGTATCAACAGTAAGACAAGCAATACTTAATAATTAAAAAACGGTTGTAGATAATATGCTTAAACAAAAACATACAAAACTAGACATTTACAGAACAATCAAATCATCTATAACCAACCCGTCCAGTGTCTACTGATGTCCTCATATATCCGCAAGGGGTATATAAGTGGATGTGTGACGTTTCATCTTCCGGGAGGTGTGAGCAGATTATGACGTTAGTCATTGTCGACCACAAAAGTATTAAAAAAACGAAAAGTGCCCCAATGTTAGTACGAGACGTGGAAGCTTGGATATTTACCCGTGAATATTTTCTCTATACTGGTGCTTCATATTGTATTAACGAGTCTGGAGCTAAAATTACTAAGGCTCGGTGTTGTTGTTTTTTTGTTCTGAACTGTAATATATGCACTCGACTTTGTCTGAGATACAATTGTCGTACAAACTGTGCAAAGATGGTCAAGATAAGTTGTAAAATGAAGTTTCTTTCTTGCATGCAGTCATAAATTTGCGTGTTTATAATAATAAGGAGCAATAACTCAACTAAATATGGTTTAATCTGAACCATTTGCAAACTTTTCAGAGATAATCGGCCATGCACAAACATAGTTTATGATTAAAAACTGTGCAAGTCTGGTCAACATTGGCTAAAAATTATGCATTCAGCTGTTAAAGAGTTACTCTCTTCTGTTGATACACTTTGAGTTAAATATTTTTGTTACTGTTTAACTCATATGCAAGCATATTTATTTATGAACTTCTAACAGCTGTATGTACATGTAGTTACATATATTTTGAGGAATGATGGTTGCATCCTGGTTGAAAGTCAAGAAGCTTTCTTCCATATTCATTTACAAACTTATAAAAAATAAAAGCAGACGGATGTTTTTTTGGTGATTCAAGATAACGTAGTGTAAACGGAAGGAACATTTTTATAAGCCTACATAATCTACCATATGTTGACGATAACCCTAAAAACAATCCAAGCAAACGTTGAACATAAACAACGTAATTATAGCCACTTGTTATCATGAATGAGCTAGAACATATACAGTCAGTGACCTTCAGATTATAATGTGTTTGTTTTGATTAAAATGAAAACCATAGTTTCTTAAAGGAAATACAGATATAATTTTCAAGAGCACTATTAGCACAAGCCATTGATTTCTCGACCATAATTCAGTGGAATTTAAATACTTTCACCAAATGCTGTAAATATAAACATATAAATATTACAAAACTAATACATTTGCAACAGACTACAACAGTGATAAGTAAAATAGTACATGTATTTAAAATGTAGAGAATTGGCGTACGTCTTATAATTATACAATTTTGAACAAATTCAAGTACTATTTGAAAGTTGCCTATATGCAATAAAGGAATATTCTATATAAAGAATCCAAACACTGCTGACGATATACCAGTATGTAGATCTATATCGGAAATAACGTGTCGTTAATGAGAGTTATCATCAGTTGAAAAGGATACAATTATAAAGCGTTTGTAACGCTTAGCCATTAAATTATCTGCAGTACTTCTGTTGTTTTCGTTGCTATTATTGAAAACACGTAAATCCGATATACACAAAGTAAAACATACACCGACATATGCATACATAAATTCGACTAGCCGAGTGGTAAGCGCGTCAGACTTTGATCTGCAGGTCGTAGATCCGAGCCCAGATGATGGCACTTATTTTGTTTGTATGCATTTCTTGTTATAATTCTTTAGCGTTGTAGTTGAAACTCATCTGAGATGCCATGGCCATGCACGCACTGTGCATGTTTGTTGACGGCATACGGAGGCCATAAACAATTTGTGGACAATTGGTGTAGACAAAGGTCTATCAAAACATGTTAATAGATCTCTGGTTTAGATTGGATGTCTCTATTTTGGAAAAAAAGGCAACTTTGCGTTGTTTCCATAAACATATGGCTAAACTACGGTGTGTATGGTCGGATATGGCCCGTGTTCGGCTGCTGTTGAGAACGTAAGAAACATATTTTCCCCCAGGGGGGGGGGGGGGGGAGCGGCGTGCTGGCCGAGGGGAATTTGACATATTTTATTTTTGGGGGTCAACTTCCCCACCCTAGAGCCAAGCATATTTGTCTAAAGCCCCTCAGTGGGAGATGCTATATGTCTATAAAATTACCGGGGGCTTATATTACCAGGATCCAAAATCGGACCAAAGTTTATTACCCCGGAACCCCTAATCATTCTGAATGTCAAATTCCCGCCTGTCGGGAATGGCTTTCAGTCAAATGTCCCGTATTTGCCCGCCGCTCCCCCCCCCCCCCCGGGGGAAACATTGATAGGTGCATTATGGTCATACACAAACCGTGGAAATATGGTCAACATAAGATGAAACAAGAGCACCGCCTAAGGGTGCTGGACGCTCGACTTTCTCATATTTGATAGTACTCTAGGCTTTTGTTTATATAATAAGTTTATCAATGTCATGAAGTATTTTGAATTTTGAGTCAATACCTCTGATAGATATTGAGAAATTTGACCTAAAGCAAACATATCTTAGTTGAAAAAGGGCAAAAAACTCCACCAAAATCCTTGATATAGTTACCTCATCTTGTCTAAAGAATGGGTTCATAACTGTGATCAAGTATTTTGTGTTTCAAGTCAATACCTCTTATAGATATTGTGAAATTTGACCTTAAGCAAAATATCGAAGTTGAAAAAAGGGCAATTACTCAAGCAAAATTTTTGATAGAGTTACCTCCTCTTGTATACAGAATAAGTTCATCACTGTTATCAAATACTTTAAGTTTCAGGTCAATACCCCATATCTATAGATATTGAGAAATTTGACCTAAAAGTAAAATTGTAAGTTGAAAGAGGGTCATAACTACAACAAAATCCTTGAAAGAGTTACCTCCTCTTGTCTGCAGAATGGTGTCAGCACCATAAACAAGTACCTTGAGTTTCAATTTAATGGCTTTGAAAGTTATTGAGAAATTTTATATTTACCAAAAAATTGTCAAAATATGCTAAGTTGCAAGTCCAAACAAGGGCAGATAACTCTGGAAATACAAATCACAGGGTTACCTGCCTTGTTGTAATGGAGCACCCTTTTGAGAGTCAATAAGTATTGAAAGTTTCAAATGGATACCTTTGATAGTTTTTTAGAAATGGACTCTGACAAAATACTTAACCAAACTTAAATAACGCAGACGCTGACGCAGACGAAAGGGCGACGACAATAGCTTTTGTCTTTTTTCTTCGAAAGGTTGAGCTAAAAGGCATTTTTTGCATTTTTTCCATGAAGGTGTGCTATTACTTCACATTTCCTGATTCGATCTGTCCCATTATCGAATCAGTCCAAGATTGTATTGTCATACACAAACTGTGCCAATTTCAATCGCGGATGTAATTAAGAACTTGATGTATAATATTTTGCCAATCAGTGTGTATATGAATAAATAATACATTATATCAAATAACCGTTTAGTTGGTTAACATTTACATTAAGTTCAGGCATGAACACATTTATTTTGCTTGAAACGCTTTTCAACATTGTTTACATGCTGTATTAATGTATACGAGTTGTTATAACAATCGCACATTTATTTCGTTCTTTAATATTGTGTTTAAAAGGGTCGTGTCTCTTTAAAGGGACTTGTTCACAGATTTTTGCATTTTTTAAAACGTGTCATTAAACGTCATAATTTGACTAATTAGAGCATCTGAACTAAAGAGCTCAAGTACTATAACAAGAAAAGCATCAATAAATAGATAATTAATGTTGCTCCCACCGGTGTTTGAACCTTAGACCTTCGAATCAAAGTCTAACGGGCGAACCTCTCTGTCACTCCGATTTACATACTGTTTTGAACAATTTCAACAAAAACAACAGAAACATTCCAAATTATTCCATCGTTTCGCGTTACATAATTTTATCCATTTCAACTGATGATAACTCATTAAAGAAGCGGTATTTACAGCATTTTTCTGTCAGTAGTGTTATTTCGCTCCTTTATATACACTATTCTTTTATTTTTGAAAAAATGTTTGAAAATGTCCAATCTGTGAACATGTCCCTTAAAAAAAATATTCGAGTAACGATGATACGTTCATGCGAAGCACAAACTTTATTAAACTGTAATTAAGGGACAATTTCTGAACTCGACATTAAGTTAGAATCTATGACATCAGAAGAACTGTGAGCTGTAAAACTCCTAATATTGCGTAGTTTCCTCAGGTTGTTATCTCTGTTTAGTTCTCATGTCTCGAAACGAATAGCAGTCTTAATTGGATCCAATGTCTGGTCAATTTTTATGACATTTTCGACATCATCGGCTTTGCCTTATGTATGTTTTAAAGCTGCAGTAATATACCAATGTAATTATTCTCTAGAATTGTAAAACGCGTGTTCTATATAATTGTATCCCAATATCAGACATAGAGAAACCTCCAAGTAAAATGTCTCAACTGCAAACCACGTATTCAAAACATCACATTCGCTGAACAAATAATTATAATGCAAGTATTTATTAAACAAGAGACACCAACATCAGTTCTGTTTGACACGATTCGCATCGTCTACAGTATGATTTATCCATCGTAATATATCACTACAAGATCCGTTTCGAGTTACACGTAAATGCATATACCCTGTGCAGTTCATTATAACTCTACGGTAACCCCTCATTTAATAATGAAGACAATACAATTATTTTTACAGAGGTTCAAAGATATATTGTTACGACAAAGCGTTTTGTTTAAAACTTAACTGCTTGCTGGACAGGACTTACAACTATCTATATTTGCATATGATTGTCTATTTACTATATATTTTATTCAATATGTTCATATTGTGTTTTCAAATGTTATTATTATTATCAACACCATTATTATCATAATTTACTTTTGATTTCCTAAATGACAACAATTGTTCAAAGTCGGCTTGTCACCATTCCAATATGTAACTAACACTCCCAGGGAAAGACCCTCGATTATGTTGTAGAACTTTAGGTCTAACCCTTTTTCCAATATGTACTTATAGTAAATCGTGATTGTAATTTTGTCAATATTGTGGAAATAAAATATGTTTAAATCATTACAATTCAACAAGAGACCTTTCCATAAATGTCAATCATAGGTATATTAATTTGCAATTGATCCGATCATTGCACTGGAATATCATGTTGTTTGCAATTGATCCGATCATTGCACCGGGATATCATGTTGTTTGCAATTGATCCGATCATTGCACTGGGATATCATGTTGTTTGCTATTGATTGGATCATTGCACCGGGATATTATATTGTTTGCAATTGATCCGATCATTGCACCGGGATATCATGTTGTTTGCAAGTGATCCGATCATTGCACCGGGATAGCATGTTTAACTATTTCACACAGAACAGCACGCGTTGATGTTTGTGATATTGGATAAATGGAAATTAAATTTTTACACCAAATGGGAGATTTAGAAACTATTTGTGGCAAAAGCTGGAATGGTCTAGAACAGTTTTTGTTCTAAGTTTGTAGTATCCAGCATAATGCCATATTTGTCTTTCAATATATTGCAATACAAGAATTCTATCGGGCAATACATGTACATTGCAATAGAGGTTTGGTCGTATTGTTGCAGCCTAAAATCAATGGTACTTCCTTGCAGCAGAAAATTCGATTTAATTAATTGCTTACACCATGTATTTGTCCACTACATTGTATTTCTGTTAAGCGTTTCTGTATTACATTAAGAAAAGAACAAACAACAATGACATGTTTTACTTTTGTTTATTTATAAAAGAATCACAATGGAAAAATGAAAAGCATCCATAAATTACTGTGTGTTCATATAATGGTTATTTTACGTGTATCAAATAAATGACACAAACTTGAGTAAGACCAACTTACATAACCTCTTGAACACATTGCTAAGATAGTTAGCTGAATACAATTTATGTTAGAGCATATAAACTAGGACAAATTAGCCTGACACTGAATTTAATGCACAAATATATTATAAAACGATTACGAAAACCATTATCGATAATCGTTTCCATATGCAAATCATGTTAATTAAACGCTAGTCACTGAAAATAGTGTTGTGACTGATGCCAATGGCTGCATGACAACTCACATTAACTAAGCCCGAGTTCTGTACAGGAACTAATTTAAAGGTTAAATTATGCTCACAAGTGTCAGGTAAATTTTTCCGAGCTAAAACAATAAATAAATCATATCTCAGACTATAGCAGCACATATTTTGTTCAAGCACAAAGACAGATTCAATCCTATCACTCTACATGGGCCGTCCCCGCCCCCTGCCCATCCCGCCCCCGGCGGGTCCGTCCTGCGTGGACTTTGGATTTCTAATAGTCTCGTCTACAGAGAGGATGAGGCAGGTGGCCTCGGCTGCCGCAGTGATAGCGTTGATCTTCACAACCGAGGGCTCCCACACGAAGGCCTCGTAGTTGTCGGCAATGTCCTCATTGAGAACATCCACTCCATACCAACGACCACCTGCAACACAACAAGGCAAACGAGGTGCGTTGTGGGAAATCCAGGCTTAATGCATGTGTGTTAAGTGTCATCCGGGATCAGCCTGTTCAGTCCGCACAGGCTTATCTGGGACGACACTTTCCGCCTACAGTGGATTTATGCTAAGAAGACTTCCTTGAAACAGAAATACCATAAAAGCAGAAAGTGTCGTCCCTGGTTAGCCTGTGCGGAAATGACTCAAATGTTTAAAAATTAATGAATATAATAAAATAGGTTATACATTCTAAGGCTGGTTGATGACAAAATACATTTTTTCACAAACTCAAAGAACAGTAAGTACAAGATGCTTTTTGAAAATAAGTAAACATGGTTTACTAAGACAAATTAAATGCTTGATGGCAGTTGATTTATTAGATGCATCTATGGACATAATGCTGCCTATCAATATTCTTACCATAAAGAAACAAATTACCTCAGCTGTATCCATACTGAATGAAAGTGTTATTTTTCCAGATTATATTCCAAACCAATAAACACATCTTAATTTTAGCTATATTTATTTAAATTTATTTTAACTACAGGTTAGAAGCTTTCTGCAAGCATTACTATTGAATAAAAGTAATATTTTTGCATATTTACAAATAGCTATATAGCCAGGCCAGGCTACCTCAGTTGGTAGTGCGCTGGACTGTCAATCCGGGGATAGTTAGTTCGAACCCCAGCCCGGCCACATAGCTTGTGTGGGGATTGGTCATGAAATTATTTCTACGGCCATTCTCCCTCCACCTCTGATTCAAGTAGGGCAGTTGTCAGTTACTGGTATGTGCATTTGGTACTGGTAACCCGCTTAGATAGGCTAAGCTTGCCCAGGAAAAGTGTGATTAGGTTAATTGACCGCTGTGATATGACTGAAATACTTTTAAAAACTGCGACAAATCCAAACAAACAAACAAACAAAAAATAGTGATATACCTTGTGCATGGCTCTGCCTCAGTTTGTTGAGGATGTTGGTAGCGTCAAAGCCAGCATTCTCACAGAGCTGTCTAGGGATCACTTCGAAGGCCTTGGCCATGGCCCCCATGAGTAGCTGCTCCTTGCCAGCTATCGTGCGTGAACAATCACGCAGGTACTTGCTCAGCTCCATCTCTATGGCCCCACCACCTAGAATTGGCACACAAAAAATCATGTATATAACAGTACATGTATTTTAGACTATCTGCTCAGAAGAATACCAATATCAGAATGAGTGGAAATGACGAGGCATATAGAATTCCCCGTTTTGGAAGGCAAGTTTTTTCCCAACAGGCTGACACTGAAAGAATGGCCCATAACAAAATAGGGACTTTGTCATCATGAAATCAATGAAATAAGACAAAATCTTACACCCATTTGCCACTCAAACCCAGTTTGCAAACTTTCATAAGTTTCCAACTGTGGGGATTCAACTGTAATTGTTTTTGTTGAAATATGACCATTTTTGGAGCGAGATACAGGAAAAAAAGCTATCATATTAATGAGCACTCATTTATAATACAACACGTTCTTTCATTATAAAAAGTGTCTGCAGGACCAGTCTGTCCGACTGGTTCAGTCCACTACTCTTATCATATAATCATCAAGAACATGATGTGCTTCAGTCTGTCATAGCAAATCGTTTACAAATTCCAATTCCATATCGTATTTTCATTTGCAATACTAAGATGGCAGTTTATGTAATGATAAATGAAACATGTGCGCCAATTTAAAGTCAACTTAAGTGTCTACTCCAAAATGTAGACTGATGAATATCAAAGGTGTTTAAATATGACCTACTGACTGGACAAGACTGATACAAGTGACAGCTGTGACATAGTGAGACTAACACCAGCAATCAAAGTATGACATTACCTGCTACAACGGCATCATTTTTCATCGCCCGACGTACAATCATGATGGCGTCATGGAGAGATCGCTCGGTTTCTTCAATGAACTGCTCTGCCCCTCCACGCAGCAACAATGTGCAGGTCTTGGCTTGTGGGCATCCGGTGAACAGATTGTACCTGAACAGAATGTAAAGTTAATTAATAAACTGGTACAACTATATATTAATATATTATGTATTAATAACAGTTGAATAGTCTTTTGTCTTTATTATTTATAAATCTTATTCCCCAATTGCTACATTACAACTGTCAGAGTACTAAGGGCCTACATTGAACCACTACTTCCTTTTTCCTAACTAGGCATTCCTACTTCTATCCAACCACTACTTCCTTTTTCCTAACTAGGCATTCCTACTTCTATCCAACCACAACTTTCTGTTTCCTAACTAGGCATTCCTACTTCTATCCAACCACTACTTTCTGTTTCCTAACTAGGCATTCCTACTTCAACCCAACCACTACTTTCTGTTTCCTAACTAGGCATTCCTACTTCAACCCAACCTCTACTTTCTGTTTCCTAACTAGGCATTCCTACTTCTATCCAACCACTACTTTCTGTTTCCTAACTAGGCATTCCTACTTCTATCCAACCACAACTTTCTGTTTCCTAACTAGGCATTCCTACTTCTATCCAACCACTACTTTCTGTTTCCTAACTAGGCATTCCAACTTCTATCCAACCACTACTTTCTGTTTCCTAACTAGGCAGTCCTACTTCTATCCAACCACTACTTTCTGTTTCCTAACCAGGCATTCCTACTTCTATCCAACCACTACTTTCTGTTTCCTAACTAGGCATTCCTACTTCTATCCAACCACAACTTTCTGTTTCCTAACTAGGCATTCCTACTTCTACCCAACCACTACTTCCTGTTTCCTAACTAGGCATTCCTTCTTCTATCCAACCACAACTTTCTGTTTCCTAACTAGGCATTCCTACTTCTATCCAACCACTACTTTCAGTTTCCTAACTAGGCATTCCTACTTCTATCCAACCACTACTTTCTGTTTCCTAACTAAGCATTCCTACTTCTATCCAATCAATCTCGTCAATGCACCAGTAACAGTTTAATAACATACACATGTACCCTGTATATACACATGTCTATCCTAAGAATCACTTAAAGAATCACTTTAGTATATGCTAATATTGCTGTAAGTAATGCTCGTTTAAACAGCATAAGTCTTTCTGATCTTATTACATAATCATGTTCTTTCATTGTGTAAAGTGTCTGCAGGACCAGTCTGTCTGACTGGTTCAGTCCACTACTCTGATTATATAATCATCAAGAACATGAAGTAAACTATCAAGGCCATTTACTATGAATTATCCAAAATTAATTCAGGGACTTCAAAATGGCAATTTAAATGTTGGTACAGGAATCCTAATATTGTAAACATTTGTATAAGTAAATCATCCAATCTGTTCAAAATCTTTGCCAGAAAATGACTTCTTAATACTCAAATAAATGCTTAAAAATACTGCAAATGTAGTATTTGGAAAACACATATATACAGGTAAAAACTTAATCAGATGTAATGATTCATACTAATCTTCAACTAAAGATAACATATTTTGGAATGACCATGCCATTTGGAGTTCAGTATGGCAGTAACTTTGATTGATAGGAATTTAATACACAAAATACACGTGTCCAGCCAATTTATAGAACAAGAGGGCCAACATGGCCCTAGGTCGCTCACCTGACTTAAAGGCATCAGAAAGGCTTGTAATAATGGCCAGTTTTTACCCCAGGGGCATAATTTGAACAATCTTTGTAGAGGACCACTACACAATGTTTCATACCAAATATGAAACCTCTGGGCCTTACGGTTTCAGAGGAGATTTTAAAAGTCATTTTGCTATTTAAGTCTATATAAACAATGTGACCCCCGGGGTGTGGCCAGTTTTTACTCTAGGGGCATCATTTGAATAATCTTTGTAGAGGATCACTATACAATGTTACATAACAAATATGAAAATACTGGGCCTTGTGGTTTCAGAGATTTTGTCATTTTGCTATTTAAGTCTATAAAAACACTGTGACCCCCAGGGCGTGGCCAGTTTTGAAACCAGTGGCATCAATTGAACAATCTTTGTAGAGTACCACTATACAATGTTACATACCAAATATAAAATCTCTGGGCCTTGATGTTTTAGAGAAGATTTTAAAGTTATTTTGCTATTTAAGTCTGTATAAACAATGTGACCCCCTGGGGCGTGGCCAGATTTGACCCCAGGGGCATCATTTGAACAATCTTTGTAGAGGACAACTTTACAATGTTACAAACTAAATGTAAAACCTCTGGGCCTTGCGGTTTCAGAGGCAAGATTTTTAGTCATTTTGCTATTCAAGTCTATATAAACAATGTGACCCCCCGGGGAGTGGCCAGATTGAACCCAAAGGGCATCATTTGAACAACCTTTGCAGAGGACCGCTACACAATGTTTCATGCTAAATATGAAACCTCTGGGCCTTGCGGTTTCAGAGGAGATTTTTAAAGTCATTTTGCTATTTAAGTCTATATAAACCATGTGACCCTCAGGGCGTGGCCATTTTGTACCACTGGGGTATAATTTGAACAATCTTTGTAGAGGACCACTACACAATGTTTCTTGCTAAATATGAAACCTCTGGGCATTACAGTTTCAAAGGGAAGATTTTTAAGGCCCACTTGCCATATAAAGTCTATTTAAACAATGTGACCCCAGGGGCGTGGACAGTTTTGACCCCAGGGGCATCATTTGAACAATCTTTGTAGAGGACCAATATACAATGCTACATACCAAATATAAAACCACTGGGCCTTGTGGTTTCAGATAAGATTTTTAAAGTCATTTTGCTATTTAAGTCTATATAAACCATGTGACCCCCAGGGCGTGGCCAGTTTTGACCCCAGGAGAATAATTTGAACAAACTTTGTAGAGGACCACTAGAGGATGTCACATATCAAATAAGAAAGCTCCAAGCCGAATGGTTTCAGAAGATTTTTAAAGATTTGTTTTTAAATCTATTTTTAGCCCTGGTGACCTACCTACGCAGCGGACCGGAATGATTTGAACAATTTTGTAAGAGGGTCAACCAAAGATCATTACAGTCAACTGGTACAACTATATATTAATATACTATGTATTCATAACAGTTGAATAGTGTTTTGTCTTTATTATTTATAAACAGGCCTTTTTCTGACCTTTTTGGGAAAAAGTACCTTGGTTAAATTGGGAAATTCATCAGGCCTTTCCCCAGGAGCTTTAAGAACAGCGGCACCGCTGTGCCTTAATTTTCAAATCCTTGTCACCACAACGCTTAAAATCCCAAAATCATTCTACTACAGCGCAGTATAATTTCAATAAGCGTCTAACAGCGGCTCACTCAAAAATCAATAACAGCAGACGACATTTCAGCCAGGTAGTTCTCAGCACAGTAAGGTGCATACAGCGTGCTATTTTTAGATCTTATGACAGCAGCTATCGAGCTACACAGTGTTGTGACCTAAGTGTCCGAGTGTTAGAGCTAAGGGGTGATGAACACCACGTGGTAATTTTCGGCTTCTGTGTGTTTTGACTTGTGGCCATAGTCCACAGCAGATAAATGGCTTAAAGTTCAGTTAGCTATTGAGTTGGAATTACCTGTTAATAAATGCTCAACCACTCAAAGGTGCTATAGAGGATCGTTGGAGATGACCACTGACATGGAAAATGTACCCCACCGGAATGTTGTTGGGTAAGTAAATTAGCATGATGCAATGTTGAGGCAATGTGTTTGAAATGTAGAGTCAATCAGTCTTAGTATATAAGACAGTCTTATATCATGGAATTGTGACTTTAGAGCTACTACATTGAATTTGCTTAAGTGTATATTACTAATTTTATAATGAAATAATAACAATAGATCTAGATCTAGTCCAACTTAGGTGGAAAGATGAGTCTGTGGCTCTGTCACTGCAGCCCGTTTCACCAGCATGTACAGAAACATGTAGCATAGAGTTTAAGTCTAGTCATCTAACTTAAACATTTCATCTGTACAGTGTAATTAAATGTGTGCAGCACACAAAAATGTTTAATACATTTTTTTGCAGATTGTGACAGGGGATTCTCAACCATGAACAAGGTGAAAACTACACACAGATCATGTCCCTCCAACAAAGTTCTGAATGCTTTGTTGGCAACCTCTACCCAAGGACCTCTTCTCAGAACAACTTTTTAGTACCAGATATTGGAAGTGAACACTATGTATATTCAGCATGTTGATGGACACATGGCACCAGCAGAAACCATGAAGAACAGCTTTCTAAATCTGTGTACAGGGCTTGCACTAACTTGCAATTTTTGTGTTGGATATAAGAGTTTGTGTTGGATATAAGAGTTGGATAGTGCAAGACCTGAACATTTCAAACATGAAATGAAGTATAAATAAAGCTATGTGTAAGGTAATTACTAATAATTTTGTAATAATATGCCAATTACAACATTGAAAGAGGTATACATTTAGGTAAACAGTGTCATTATATATTTGCATGTTACATTAACTATTTCCCACTTGTGTTTTTTGTCTTTCTTTGATAAATTTTTAAATAGTGTGTGTGTTTATGATTATGTTATGTCATTGGGAAACAAGAGATAAAAAATTATTCAAAGGCTGTTTATTTTTATGCTTGTGTTAACTCTGAAGTACTATAGATTTTGATTTAGTATACATGAAAAGTATTTTAAAAATCGGAACGTGGAAGGAAGTACACCCCTTCACACCCAACCCCTACCACGGGTATTTGCCCCTGTGCCGTAGCAAAATCCTGGGGAAAGGCCTGATTCATGACAAAAATTTTCAAAATTGGGAAAAATTTGAATCGCTAAATCGTAAGTATAATGAAGACATTTACAGTTTTAAATCAATAAATAAGAATTTAACAGCACTAATAATTTTAATTTAACTTCTAAATTGTGATAAATACATAAGCAAGCTATGCAACCAAGAGTTTGTAATCATATGCATGTCTCATTTCCTATAAGGATGTGTATGTTTCTAAAAAAGCATCACCAAATCTGACAAACTTCACCAAAATAAAATTGTGGGATCTACTGTCTACATGATTTAGTTTTAATGATGCGTTAATAAACATTGTGCAGTGCCTACACTACGAGGGTCGCGAAAATATGTGATAACTTGAAACGAAATTTTTACCTCCTTATATACTTTGACACATCCACTTGTGTAAATAACAAAAACATTTGCCCATAATTCATGTTAAATATCATCATGATAGAGGACAAACAAATCGTTTTTCTTTGTGTTACCCATTTAATTACACAACTATTAGAGTTCTCCCCTTGTAAACAATGTCAACGATAAAATTAGTGGATATCCAAATGTAAAGCCAGTGTGAAAAAATCGGCTGTAAAGTATAGAAAAATCGTATTTTCACTTTGATTTTCGAAAAAACCCATACAGATTGTTTACAATTGGGAATTTTAAGGTCACAATTGGGAAAAATAATGCATATTTGGCATTGGGAACGTGTCCGACTATCGGACCCGTGAGAGCAGTAGATGGCAGGAATAGAACATCAATGATTATTTAAACATGGCAAGGAATGTTTCGACTACTCAATGCACCAGTAACAGTTTAATAACATACACATGTACCCTGTATATACATATGTCTATCCTAAGAATCACAAAGAATCACTTTGGTATATGCTAATATTGCTGTAAGTAATGCTCGTTTAAACAGCATAAGTCTTTCTGATCTTATTACATAATACAACATGTTCTTTCATTGTGTAAAGTGTCTGCAGGACCAGTCTGTCTGACTGGTTCAGTCCACTACTCTTATTATATAATCATCAAGAACATGAAGTAAACTATCAAGGCCATTTACTATGAATTATCCAAAATTAAATCAGGGACTTCAAAATAGCAATATTATAAATGTAGGTACAGGAATCCTTATATTGTTAACATTTGTATAAGTAAATCATCCAATCTGTTCAAAATCTTTGCCATAAAATGACTTCTTAATACTCAAATAAATGCTTAAACATACTGCCAATGTAGCATCATTCGTACAATCATTGTAGAGTACCACTATACAATGTTACATACCAAATATGAAACCTCTGGGCCTTGATATTCAGAGAAGATTTTAAAGTCATTTTGCTATTTAAGTCTATATAAACAATGTGACCCCTGGGGCATGGCCAGATTTGACCCCAGGGGATCATTTGAACAATCTTTGTAGAGAACAACTATACAATGTTACAAACTAAATATGAAACCTCTGGGCCTTGAGGTTTCAGAGGTTAAGATTTTAAGTCATTTTGCTATTTAAGCCTATATAAACAATGTGACCCCTGGGGCGTGGCCAGTTTGGACCCCAAGGGCATCATTTGAACATTCTTTGCAGAGGACCACTACACTATGTTTCATGCTAAATATGAAACCTCTAAGCATTACAGCTTCCAAGGAGATTTTTAAGGCCCACTTGTCATACAAGTCTGTAAAACAATGTGACCCCCAGGGCATGGCCAGTTTTGATCCCCAGGGGCATCATTTGAACAAACTTTGTAGAGGACCACTAGAGGATGTCACATATCAAATAAAAAAGCTTCAAGCCTAATGGTTTCAGAGATTTTTAAAGATTTCAGTTTTTAAATCTATTTTTGGCTCTGGTGACTTACATATGCAGCGGACCGGAATGATGTGAACAATTTTGTAAGAGGGTCATCCAAGGATCATTCCTGTGAAGTTTGGTGAAAATCTGCCCAGCGGTTTAGGAGAAGATGTTCTTTGAATAAAAATGTTGAGACACGACGGACAAAAGGAGATCCTTAAAGCTCACCATGCAAGATTTTGAAATACTTGAGATAGGAGAAGGCCTCTTTGTAACCCTGACAAGGGTAAAAACACATTATCTAACCTGTCTCCTCCGACTTGTATCTCCTCGAACTTCTGGCAGGTTCCCAGCACATTGTCTTGGAGGTTGCCTACAGAGGTCTGTATGGAGCCGCCACACGCCTTCATGGTTCTCCTCAGGTCTTCCTCCACCACTCGCCCCGCACAGAACATGTCCCTGAACGCAAGCAATTCAAACATTGAAGCCATATTTTACAGTGTGTTCATATTGATAAATAGTTAACTTACTAAGTTCAACTTCCATAAAAATCCTGCCTTTAGAACCAACAAAAACTTGGGCAATAATGCCTAATACAGAGTTCCACTGTTTACCTAATGGTAAAACATGGCTTAAACATCCTTCGAGGTGACGAATATCATATATAAATATTTTAGTTAATGTGGGCTTCACGTAAATGCCTCAACCATCAATCAGATAATCAGCAATGCAACCTAAGCCGAGAGTAAGATTTAACCTTTTTATATATTTTTGTTCAATTCTTCAGTAAATAAAATGTTGCGAATTTCATTAATAATGACTTGCAAAATACCGAACATAACATTAAATATAACAATGATATTAAAAATTATAAATTTCTGGCATGTCAGAAACCAATAATGTTGAGAGAAAGAGCCCCAAAGTCTGAAGTACCTGTCAGCGAAGTACTGTGTGGCTACGTCTCCGATGGGCAGCTTGGAGAGCACCACCTTGGCTCCACTCAAGTAGATCTTCTCCAGCTTGTCATACAGGATCTTCCACTCTGCATCCACTATCTTTTGATATTCCTGGATATTCAAAATCGAATAGGTCTATTTTGTGTGTGTTTTGAACAGTTTATATTGAATCTAATTCTATGCTAAGTTGCTAACTTTACTAGTAGACAAAACAGGCAATGGCCACTCACATTTTTTAGAAAATAAGGCATGTTTTCACTATTTCTTGGAAAATTATTTCAAAATGTACATTATTTTTTTGCAAAACAATAAATTTTGTCTTTCGTTCTTGTGAAACACTCTCTGAAATATACCCAGTATATATTAAAGGTGGTCGATACAGCTTTTTGTGATGAGGTATGTGACAACCTTGCCCAAATAAGAAGAATTAATAAGTGAATCAGTAAACTGCCTGCTCTTACAATGACATTGTCAATGCGAACTTCAGCGTTTTCCTTCTCTGCCTTCAGCTCCAGTTCTATGTTGAGCAGAGCAATCTTGGGGTCTGTGTAGCTCTTAGGCTGCATTTCAAACCCAGCGTAGCTGAACGTCTTCTTGAAGGCAACCCCGTCAACCAGTCTGGAATCCTGTATTATATAGAAGGTACTATCAATATTATGCAAGTTTATGAAACTCAAAACGCATCTTTCATGCTCGAGTCAAATCAATCAATTTCCTAAACCTGTAAAATAAAAATCTGAAAATAAACTATGACACATATTATGGTGCCAAGTTGTTCGTTTGTTATGGGTAGACTGGTTTTTGTTAAGTCAAGAGCTCTTGTGTTATGACTGTACCTTCCTTAACATACAATCAGACCAGACAACAGCCTGATTATGCAGTAGAGGAGGTTTTCTGTACCACATTGTGAATCACTGTAGTGCAATCTCGACACTCAGCTGTATTTTCTGTGGGTCTTGGATACCAAAGTGCATTTTCAACATAGGATTACAGTACGGGTCAAGGAAAACAAGTATATTTCATGATTCACTGATCATTGGTGAAAGTTAGTTCCATTCAACTGCTGTTCTTAACTTCGCAAAATATCACTACAGAATTACTTTGCATCACCCTGCATTGACCATCCAAGCGAATGCACTCATCATTACAACACATAATTTCATGGTGTACATCAGCCACCATACAGGGTAATAGCTAAAGAGTAACAGAAGTCGAGTAATTACCAGTATGTGAGTGAAACATCAGGTTTATTTGATCTGTACTGTATATGTTTGAAAACAATTGTCTATGTTACATTAAATTAACACATGTATGTTTCCCCAACTAAGAGAATAAGACCAGCCTATTCACAACTCTCTGGAAACAGAAACCTTGACCTCCTTTGGTGACCTTGAATCAAAACGACTCAATGACCTCCACAAAGGTCAAGGTCATTTACTCTTCCACACATGTAACACTGAAATGCAAAATTACATAGCAGCTGACTAGTTGTGGGTAGTGTTTTTAACCTAAGTCATTTCAGTTTGTAATTAGGGCTTATATCAGAACATGTGGTTAAATGGTTCTCTCTAAGCCTGTGCATCCTTTTAGAGGCTGGGTATGGAGTCCAGGCCATAGCTTTTGGAAACGTTACCACAACAGATTTTGTAAAAGGGAACACAAAAATCCTGGTTCAATACAACCTTGAAAAAGAAATTTTGCTAGGGAATGATGCTTATTTGCAGGTAAAAATGTCCCATTACCTATTTTATACCTGTATCATCGGGGTATTTTATAGCTGCAATGCAGCAGTCACAAATCCCAGATTATGGCTCCCGATAGCAAGATACAAATAATAAAACAGGATGTCGGGATGCCGTTAGGACCCGATAGCACAACGATACAAATAATAAAACAGTCAGGATGCCGTTAGGACCCGATAGCACAACGATACAAATAATAAAACAGTCAGGATGTCGGGATGCCGTTAGGACCCGATAGCACGATACAAATAATAAAACAGTCCGGATGTCGGGATGCCGTTAGGACCCGATAGCACGATGATACAAATAATAAAACAGTCAGGATGTCGGGATGCCGTTAGGACCCGATAGCATGATACAAATAATAAAACAGTCAGGATGTCGGGATGCCGTTAGGACCCGATAGCACGACGATACAAATAATGAAACAGTCAGGATGTCGGGATGCCGTTAGGACCCGATAGCACAATGATACAAATAATAAAACAGTCAGGATGTCGGGATGCCGTTAGGACCCGATAGCACGATGATACAAATAATAAAACAGTCAGGATGTCGGGATGCCGTTAGGACCCCATAGCACAATGATACAAATAATAAAACAGTCAGGATGTCGGGGTGCCGTTAGGACCCGATAGCACAATGATACAAATAATAAAACAGTCAGGATGTCGGGATGCCGTTAGGACCCGATAGCACGATACAAATAATAAAACAGTCAGGATGTCGGGATGCCGTTAGGACCTGATAGCACAACAATACAAATAATAAAACAGTCAGGATGTTGGGATGCCGTTAGGACCCGATAGCACGATGATACAAATAATAAAACAGTCCGGATGTCGGGATGCCGTTAGGACGCGATAGCACGATGATACAAATAATAAAACAGTCCGGATGTCGGGATGCCGTTAGGACCCGATAGCACGATGATACAAATAATAAAACAGTCCGGATGTCGGGATGCCGTTAGGACCCGATAGCACGATACAAATAATAAAACAGTCCGGATGTCGGGATGCCGTTAGGACCCGATAGCACGATGATACAAATAATAAAACAGTCCGGATGTCGGGATGCCGTTAGGACTTTTATTGGGAAACTGTTGGATTGCATTCGGGATAATCGGGAGGCTGTTTGGATTCTGTCGAAACGCTGTCTAGACATATTCGATCTTATGATCAACAAGAGCTGTCAGAGGACAGCGTGCTCGACTATTCGAAGTATTTCAGTTGGTACATATTTTGGATAGTGGAAGGGGCATAAATTTGTTAAAATACAAAACTTTTAAGTGAAGCCGTGTATAGTTTATAATTTTTGGAAAAGTCCATGTAAAAAGTGGGCTAACTGGCAAAATACAAAACAGAGTTATGGGTAATGTTGCCCCTGATAGTAGAGTTGATGACAAAGCTTAGTTCCAAGTTTCAAGTAAATACCTTATGTAGTTTTGAAGTTACAAAACTTTTGAATATAAACTTTAACCAGAAAATCTATATGAAAAAGGGGCATAACTCTTTAAAAAAACAAAACATTTATGGGTAATGTTGCCCCTGGTACTAGAGTTGATGACAAAAGTTAGTTCCAAGTTTCAAGTGAATAACTTATGTAGTTTTGAAGTTACAAAACTTTCGAATATAAACTTTAACGAGAAAATCTATGTCAAAAAGGGGCATAACTCTGTCAAAATACAAAATGGAGTTATGGGGCATGTTCACCCTGATAGTGGAGCTGATGACAAAGGTATATTCCAAGTTTCAAGTGAATAGCTTTTGTAGTATTAAAGTTACAAAACTTTTGAATATAAACTTTAATTAGAAAATCTATGTGAAAAAGGGGCAAAACTTACCAAAATACAAAACAGAGTTATAGGGAATGTTGCCTTTGATTCTGGATTTGATGACAAAGGTTAGTTCCAAGTTTCAAGTGAATAACTTATGCACCGTAGTTTTGAAGTTACAAAACTTTTGAATATAAACTTTAACCAGAAAATCTAAGTGAAAAAGGGGCATAACTCTGTCAAAATACAAAACAGAGTTAAGGGGAATGTTGCCCCAAACACTGGAGTTAATGACAAAGGTATATTCCAAGTTTCAAGTGAATAACTTATGTAGTTTTGAAGTTACAAGACTTTTGAATAAAAACTTCAACCAAATTCAGACGCGGACGCCGATGCCGGGGGTAGTAGGGAAAGCTCACCTATTCTTCAAATAGTCAAGATAAAAATTGAATTTTGAGCCCTGAATATCAGAATATTGTCCAAACTTTTTACTTATTTGATTCGGGACGCTGTCGGCTCAAAAGCGGCAGTTAAAAATCGGGAATGTGTGACTGAGGCTTAAAAGGGTTTGTCTGCACTTACAAAACATGCAAGAAAAATACTACACACATTTGACTTTCTGGTGGAGGACATTACATGTAACATTAAGCAGCATTGTTTTCAGGACTTAGTGACTAGGCTGTATGTAGCCTTAACAACTTATGTGATTAATCATTATTCATCATTAATGTGTCATAATAGAGAAACAAATATCAAATACCAATATCCGTCATAATGACATTAATTCACAGTGTATGTTTCACCAACTAAGTCAACGAGGCAAGCTTGTCAACAACTCCCTGGAAACAACAACAATGACCTTATTAGGTGACCTTGAATCAAAACGACTCAATGACCTCCACAAAGGTCAAGGTCATTTAATTTTCCACACATGTAACACTGAAATGCAAAAGTACATAGCAGCTGACTAGTTGTGGGTCTCTTACTGGACTATACCTGAATAATCAGATCTGGTTTGGTGCTTATGGGGGTTTCTCAGATTCCTTTAAAGCAGTAGGAAAGAACCTCAACAAAGGATGAATACAAGTCAAGATGTGAAGTCTGAAGTAATTTTGGGAAATCATCATTAAATAAATTAAACTTGTGGAATATGCCTTTGTACAATGCAAAAACTCAAAACTGAAAAACATCACTACAATATAAATACAGTGTATGTTTCACCAACTAAGTGAACAAGACAAGCTCGTCAACAACTCTCTGGAAACAACAACAATGACCTTTATCAGAGACCATGAATCAAAACGACTCAAAAGTCAATGCAAAGGTCAAGGTCATTTACTCTCCCACACATGTAACACTGGCATGCAACAAGTGCATAGCAGCTGACTAGTTGTGGTCAAATATGCATTCATATACCATACTAGTAAAAATAAAATCAAAAGTACAAGAACACTGAAATCAATTAGCCTTTTAACAAAATAAAGAAATCCAGTAAGATACTTGCTTGAACAAGTAACATTATTTGTTACAATATCAAAGATTTCAAATGACATTTCTATTACTTTCCATGCCAATTTGAATGAGTCCCTTTACAAAGATTTCCCCCAAAATGGTGCAGAGATTTATTAAGAGGCTGGGGCCCAGGCCAAGAAAAATATCCCAACAAATTTGGTAAAGGGGGATACACAATCCTCGTGTAAAGGTGGATACACAATCCTGGTGTCAAGGGGGATACACAATCCAGGTGTAAAGGGGGATACACAATCCTGGTGTCAAGGGGGATACACAATCCTGGTGTAAAGGGGGATACACAATCCTGGTGTCAAGGGGGATACACAATCCTGGTGTAAAGGGGGATACACAATCCTGGTGTAAAGGGGATACACAATCCTGGTGTCAAAGTGGATACACAATCCTGGTGTAAAGGCGGATACACA
This sequence comes from Congeria kusceri, assembly GCA_027627225.1. Lineage (NCBI taxonomy): Eukaryota > Metazoa > Mollusca > Bivalvia > Myida > Dreissenidae > Congeria > Congeria kusceri. Next base: position 29,406,566 of record CM051034.1, read on the forward strand.
ATCCTGGTGTAAAGTAAACTTTTCTAAAACAAATGCAAGACATTGAAGACATATTATTATAGCTAGAGTATGATGAGTTTTTTTGGCCCCTGCTATAAAGTTAAAGCTCCATGCATTGAAAGATCATCTGGAATATTCACCTCGAGAGCTCCACCTGTGATCTTTTTGATGCCAATCATGTTTAATGGCAGCAGCTCGTCAAGCATGAGGACGGCATCGACCACCATCCTGGAGAAGAACTCCTTCTGGTGGGCGACGAGCTTGGAGCTGAGGGACGTTGATGCACATTTCAACAGCATGGATCTTTGCTCTCTGAATGAACAAAAGGCAAAACATTTATTAACTGATATTAAATTAAAAACGTAACCTGTACCTTTTTATAATGCCATGACATGTGTAACAAGAGCTGTCGGAGGACAGCGTGCTCGACTTTTCTTGTGCTTGTCAGAGTTACTGGCATTTTTTTTCTAAAACAATATGGAAATTCCCCGAAAACCAAATTTTTCTAACGAAATGCATTGAAGTCAGCACATCAATAATTTTTTTAGTAAAAGTGACTTTGACCCAACCTACCCCATAATCAGTCCCAAGTGAGGTCTTTATATAAGGTATCTATCTATGTATGAAGTTTCATTAAAATATCTCAATGCATTCTCAAGTTATTGATCGGAAACCGTTTCTTATATTTTTAGTAATAAGTTATTGATCAGAAACCGTTTTTCTAGTTTTTAATAACAGTGACCTTGACCTTCACCCCATCCACCCCACATGCAATCCCAATCGAGGTCTTGATATAAGGTATGTATGTATTAAGTTTCATTAAAATATCTCAATTCATTCTCAAGTTATTGAGCAGAAACCGTTTTTCTATTTTTAGTAACAGTGACCTTGACCACACCCACCCCATATGCAATCCCAAGCGAGGTCTCGATATAAGGTATGCATGTATAAAGTTTCATTAAAATATCTCAATGCATTCTCAAGTTATTGAGCGGAAACCGTTTTTCTATTTTTAGCAACAGTGACCTTGACCCCCCCATATGCAATTCCAAGCGAGATCTCGATATATGGTATCTATGTATTAAGTTTCATTAAAATATCTCAATGCGTTTTCAAGTTGTTGAGCGGAAACCGTTTTTCTATTTATAGTAACAGTGACCTTGACCTTGATCCCACCCACCCCAAATGCCAACCCAAGTGAGGTCTTTATATAAGGTACCTATGTATTAATTTTTATTCAAATGTCTCAATTTGTTCTAAAGTTATTGAGCGGAAACAGTTTTTCTATTTTTAGTAAGTGACCTTGACCTCACCCACCCCATATGCAATCCCTATCGAGGTCTCGCTATAAGGTATCTATGTTTGCATTTGCATTACAATAGCCTTATCCATTCTCGAGTTTGGGAGTGGAAACAAAAAGCTGAGAAACTAACTTACCAAACAAGTTTAACCTTTCCATATAGCTCATATGTAAAATTTCTATGTGTAAAAAGGCCCATAAATTTCAAACTACAGTTATCAAAATTGGCCCATGAGTTCATTTTAATATATGGAATAAGTGTTCTAAGTTTGAATGAAATCCCTTAAGCCATTCCTGAGAAACCGGCTTACCGAAAAACTTTACCCTGTCCATATAGCTTATGTAAAATTTCTAAGTGTAAAAAGGCCCATAATTTTGTCAAATTTCAAACTAGAGTTACCAAACTTGGCCTATAGGTTCATTATAATGTGGGGAATAAATGTTTTAAGTTTGAATGAAATCCCTTATGCAATTCCTGAGAAACTAGCTTACCGCAAAACTTTAACCAAGCTCGGACGCCGACGCTGAGTAGAATAGCTTGCCTTTTCTTTGAAAAGTCGAGCTAAAAACGCAGTCGTGTGTTCATAATGTTCACTACAGAAAGTTGAGTATGTTTATTATAAGTATAGTTTATTTGTACTTAATTTGTTAGATCAAACATGTTATGATGAAAACCGCGACAACCTTAAAAGACTAATTTTAAGAACAAATGGATGATCTTTAACACTTTAAGTGACAATATTCTTAACGGAGAACCAAAGCAGAAATCTGTCGGTGAAGAACAAAACACAGATTTAACATGCTCATGTACAAAGAATGTCAGAATATAGGTATGTCTGACTACCATAAGAAAGTTCAAGATAAAGGATCAGTGAACATCTGAAATGGTAATCATGAACAGTTCTATTCCACTGCTTTTGTATGCCAGTTCCATGGGGAAATGACAGGCCTATCAGTGGGTAATGGGCTATTTGACAAAGAAAATATTATTTTCTGTGGAAGGGAGTTCGCACCACAAACTTTTGCCAACATTCACAGAGAGAGAAATTCACGAACTTTGGACACTTGAAAAATACATTCATTCAATAGCTATGTGTAGCTTACACTGTGTTAAGCCACAAACAGCAGACTTAATACTTAAAAGCATGTAGAATAGCACATGATAATTATGTGCTGCATGTATATAACACTTACTCAGGATCACTTTTCTTGATTTGAACAGCCAATTCCTTCACTTTGTCGACTGCCTACAAAACACACATTGTCAATTAATGAATAGTTTATAATCATAGGTCAAATAAGTGAATAGGAAACATAAATGCATAACAAGTTTGATACAGGATTTAAATCAAAATATTTAACTTGTGAACTTGAAACTCAGTTCAAATCTTTTCCTGCTAATTTTAAGCACACATTTTCGCATCACACTATCCTCAAATAATCTTTGCCCAAACCGAAAGCACTATTGCGAATAGACTCGATTTACATCGCATAGTTGCATGTGCATGGCTCCGTTTGCAACTAAGCCTACTAGGCTTAGTAAAGTGCACGTGTACCAGGAGATTTACTGTTCCACCCTAGATCGACTGCACAACAATATATGATGAACAGCCAAAAGGAGTGGCAATATGTCCATAAGCACGTTTTTTTTTTCGATTTGGGGGAAAGAACCTGGCCTTTTTATAGGGGAAAAATTAGCCCGAAATGTCTGATTTGGGGGGAAAAATAAGCGTGTTATTGGCAATAGACCCTTTTCACATTCCCGTTATCGAGTGCTGTAGGAGTTGTCTCCCTTGACAAAGCGAATCGGGAACGAGGCTGACGATGTATTGGCTGTAATTGTCCATAGATGAAAATAATGTTCAGTGGAGAAAATATCGAATAAAGTTATAAAATGTTGTTTGTTTTTAATTAAACTTGTCTCTGTTTTATTCACTAAATTAGGTATAAGTGGATATGTTTCAAATACTTAAATTATAATGCAAATCATGAAACAATCACAACATAGCCAAATCTGCTAACGAAACTATGTTTGACATCATGATTATGTTACTTCGTATTCAGATCTGAATTTTTAATGATTGAAATAAGTCTGTTATTGCTGTTTACATAATTAATTATTGAATTAATATTTAATTAACAGAAGCTGTTCGTTTATTCTGGATTCAGTGTCGGCTGGGGTAATTATATAACAGCTTACAGTTATAAATAACATTATTTTTTTTATTATTATTACGCAGTAGGAGCAAGGAAGTGATATCTTTGGTACGCACTTTGATTACGTAATTGTGCCACGTTATTTATAATTAGGACCTATATACAAATTCTGGTTACATAATAATGGTCATGTGTTTATACAAGATTATGATCTTTTAATTGACAAGACCAGGTTTGAACAATACGAAGTCTGTCAGTCTCAGAGAAATTACCCAAGTCTAAATTGCATTGTTTTCCCCAATTTAAGCGACACTATTCTAATCAAACTGACACTCTCTTATCCTAGTTATATTATGTACCATGCCATTTGTGTTTATTAAGAAGTAATAAGTGAATATTTATAACATTTTAAGAGTAATACACTGTAAATGACCGCTATGCAACCAGTATTAACCATTATCAATACATCGCGAGCCTCGTTTTCGATTCGCAGATAAATTATTGTGTCGTGATAATCGCTAAAAATGGGAATGTGAAACTCGTCTATTTGGGGGGGGGGGGGAAATGTTAAAAACTATAACATGTACACTATTCACAACTTTTACTAAGTGTAAGTGTCATTCGTAATTGTAGTATGACGTGTCACTATTCCCCCGTCATCTGGCTTTTCTCGGAACACTGGCCACTGAAGGAACCTACCTCGATGTTCTTATTGTTTTAATTGATATATATTTTCACTGTGCTGTATATTAATGCCATTATGCCATAATTAAATATTATGGCATTAACAAAAGCACTTGTACATTAAGATTACATGTACTGTATTAAATGTATCAAACAGTGTAGTTTAATAATGACTGCAGTAACTTGAATAACTTAATTTTTCTGTCAACATACACTGTCATAATATTGACAAGCGCTTTACAAACATAATAAACAAATATTTGTAAAAAAAATATAACGAATTGTTGCCCTCTAGTTAATACAGTGTTTTTTTTCACCTTAAGGGGAAAGGTGGCGGGGCCCTTCAGATGGGGAATTTTACGGCAAAAGGGGAATTTTTTTTTTTTAAAGCATTATTAGATGTTTATATTCTAGTGTGTTATAAAACATTAATCAATTGTGTTGCTACAAATTATCGTCATTGGTCAAATTATTTTCAAAATAAAGCTTACATTCTGAGGGGAAGTTTAAGGCAATTGTTAAGGAAAAATATATACTTTTTTAGTAGGGGAATGGGGCCGAATTTCGGCCCCCAAAAATACACTGTAGTATACAAAAGCTGAACAAAATATACACCAAACAGTTATTAATAATTATTATAGAGTTACCAAATTATAAAATTCACAAATACCGGTACATGTATTAAAAACAACAAATTTGTAAAATAAGATATATTTGAAATATGAACTCAAGAACAATCCACTACTGTCCGAAATGTAAACATACCCGATAACCAGTCCATTTAACATATTCCAGGCACCCAATTTCACACTTCATTTATCAACAAGATAATCCTTTAATTAACTGTTGTGTATGCTGATGTTAGGAGAGCTTGCAAGCAATCACCTTTAATTAGACAATGAATGCGGACAAAGAGCGTTGTGTTTTCACAAGTTTGATAAAACCTGACCGATAAATTTCCGAGTCGAAACATACCTGGCAGACTGTGTTAGACTAGTTATTGGAATTAATGGTTTGTGTCATAAACTATACGTTGCATAAATAAGCCAGTCTGTACATAATGCCTATGTTATATTCATACTCTAAATGTTTCGTACCCATCGGGGAAAAAAAAGGGTTGGCACAAATCACCCATCCCCGGGTTTTACCGGTTTTTCCTGCCCCAGTCAATACTTTGAAAGTGGGCAATACTGGTCATTACTGGGCAATACTATTTTTTCTTCAGTTAATATGCAGTTTTAATTGTTTTTATAAATCTAAATGCTGTTACCGTAAGCCATTAAAATATGACTTGTTTAGTTTTGCAGATATGCATAGTTCAGTGTTCTGGCGAGGCATCACGAAAGGTGAGACATTTGTCTCACAGCTCATGAAAAATTGGGGACATTTCCAATTTTTTGGAGACACAAACAAAAGTTAATACACAGACAATTTCCTATAAATGATAAAATCAATAACAATATGTATTTACCTTGACTAGTTGTGTCTTGCAGTGTTCTGCCGTGAATTTGGACTATTGGGGACAAGGGCCCTCTAGGCTTGAAAAAGTGGGGACATATAACAAAAATGTAGGGACACGGACAAAAAAGTTGTTCACCTGATGTATATTCCCAAGGCAGATTTTTGTTTTTCTTTTCAAAAAAGGATTAATACACAATATTGTGTTCTAAATTAATTCATAACATTCTACTGATCAAGGTTACACTGCATCCTCTAATACCTTATAATCTTGCCGTATTAATTCCAATTTGAACAAACAATAAAATCCGTTATAAACAAAAGCGTTAATAATGAAACCTGTTAAAACTACAAAGTGCAAAAGTGTGACATCATCAAATTAGCCGGGCATCCAAAACTGCAAGCCGTTAGCAACACCCATAGCAACAGTGTGGGTTAATTTGACTTCAAAAGTCTTTGATGTGTCTGCCGAAATGCGGCTGTCGTCTAGCAGTTTGTAACTGAAAAGCGTGTTTCACGCTAAGCATGAGGACTGGACCGCTTGTACAATTATCAATTGATACTACTGTATCTGAACTGCTCAAGCGCTGCCGATAGAGCGTTAATGAATTAGTGTTCTAGGGAAAAAATTGGTTATAAATTTATATAAATATAAATTTTACTAAAGACGCCGAATGATTTACTTGAAAATTGTGTGCGCCCGCAGACCCGCTTACGAATATTTGGTGGGGACAAATCATTAATTTTTGCGCCAACGGCGCAAGGCCGCATCCACGGCAGAACACTGGTCTTGTATAAGTGTCAGTGGTTGGTATGAGTTTAACCAACAGCAGATTTTTTTTTTTATTATAAACTGTTCAACACAAATAACTGATACAACTAATAAACTTAAAATTAGTGACTTTGAATGGAAAACGTTATTCTTTTTGTACTTAATAAAAAGTGAACACGGCATAACATTTCGTTCAACATTATAGGCAAGACAACTGTGCTTTTTAAACCAAGAATTTTGGAATTTTCGTTCAGGTTTTTACGTCAAATTCGTGACACTGTCACTTTGAGTTTCTGTCAAAGAAACTTCTAGACAGTCACCGGCTTTATTGATAGGGTTACAGGCAGCTCAGACTCGTATCGTTACCAACAAACTCTTTATGTTTTGATGTTTTGCAAGGAGAAATTACTCAATATAACGTTCGAGGCTTTTTTTCTTAGGCGACGCAGCAGACGACTACATCTTGGAAAACAAAGCGAATACTCTCAATATGCAGATAAAGCTCGAACACATAATGTTACCGATTGGCTAAGATTGTAGCGCCATATTTAATTAAACCAATCAGAAAACAGACCTCAATCGGATGTTTGATTCGTACTCGGTACATTTTGAGAGATTTGATATTCGTCCCCAAATTGTTTCGCATTTTAGACGATTCGTCCCATGAAATTTTGTATGCGACAAAAATGGCTACTAGACCAATTTTCTTGCGACATTTGTGAAAAATAAGCGATAAAATCGCAAGTTCGAGGCCTCGCCAGAACACTGTTACAATATTTTTTAAGTGGCGGCACGTATCCAGTGGTTTATTCATACATTTGTTGATGGCAACGCTTATCATGAAATATTTTCGATATTGTTTGTAAAATGATTCTGCTTTATATTGATATATATCTACACTTATTGATCCTTCTTTATTTCTTGCATTGAACTGTTCTTTTTTTGTTAACAATAAAACTTATGGAGGCCTTCTATGGATAATAATGCAAGCACGGTCATTATTATTTAATAATCTGGTATTATACTGGGGATTACTGGAAAAATCACTCATATCTTCTATTTTCATTACTTACTTTCATTTTTTTTCACTTTAAAAGCAGGATTGACAATGATGAAGCAATAAAAAATAATTAACAAATGGAATTTTTTTTTTTCCCCAATTTCACAAGGGAAAATGGATACTAGGAAAAAAAAATACTGCAAAGGGGCAAAATGTTCTGAGGGGAAAGTGCTGTTATTTGGCGGGTCCCAAATTAGGAAAAAAATCCCTGATTATATAGTGATAAGCGACCTGAATGTAGAAATTATGGTTGTCAAACCAATTTACTAATGTGGTCATGTTTCATAAAATAGGAAATCTTTACCAAACATATTTAATACAATATAAACAATTATTATGCTTCAGAAAGCTCTGCAACAAAACAGCCTTATACTGTGACATAAACAATAAAATATGCAAAATAAAAGTAGTTTTTTATTTTATTATATCAGTTCTACATAACTTTAATTAGGACTGTAATCTGGTTAATGCAGCCATTACGGACAATTTATCCATTCTGAAGGCATAACCAGAAACATTGCTTTTCCACGCTAGATCGACCATCAGACATAGTGTAATGTAAGCAGCCAATACGAGTGGGTAAAACCAGAACTTATTAAGCAACATTGCACCACAATTGCAGTATGTTATCCACTCGTGTGTACTGGATGATCGAGTTCACATCATTTCAAATCAAGATTACATCAAGTAAATTGTAATTTTTAAAACAAAAATAAAGCATCTAAAACCAATAAATACAACCATAAAACAACCTACACCAGCTAAAAAGATCATCAAAATCAGCTTCAGAAAATTATTATAACATTAATACAACTAAAATAAAAATCGGTATTTACCAGAGCTGCAGCTCGTCTAAATGCCCGTATGATGACTTGTGGATGAACCCCCTCCTCTATGTAAGGTTTGGCTTGTTTCAGAAATTCACCCGCCAATAAAACTACTGATGTTGTGCCATCTCCAACCTGATCACATATTAAGACAAAAACAAATTAAGTAAGTTTCTGTGTTTTATAAACACACATGCCCCCAGTGAGTGCTGGATAGCCCATTTCTTAGTCCAAATTAGGTCGAGGTCAAAGTGTGGTTGGGTGATTGGGTGGACTGGGAACGGTCATAAGTAACAAATGTAAAAATATTCAAGCGTTGTATTAAGCGGAGTTGGCGCTAGACGAACGGTAAAATCTAGTTAACCAAGAAATGGCACTTTTGAATAATAATAAGTCCAAATAAGGTAAAGGTCAAAGAGAGGTTGGGTGATATGGGTGGATTGGGGATGGTCATAAGCAACAATTGTGTAAGTATCCAAGTGTTGTAGCAAGCTGTGTTGGTGCTCGACGAAACGGTAAAATATAGTTAACCAAGAAACAGCCCATTTGAATTATTATAAGTGCAAATTAGGTCAAGGTTAAAGTGAGTCAAATTGAGGTGATATGGGTGGATAGGGAAATGGTCATAAGCAACAACTGTGTAAGTATCGAAGTGTTGTAGTAAGCGGTGTTGGTGCTACACAAAATGGTAAAAGCTACTTAACCTTGTCACGGAGGGACAGAAGGACGGACAATCATTATATGCCTCTCGCATCAAGATGCCAGGGGCATAAAAACAAAAGTTATCTTGTTAAACACAAAGTTTAGTTGGTGTTTTATAATTTTAGCTGGAAATTGGAAGATATTTAACAGAAAATTAACTTACTTTCTTCCAATGATACGATTCTCTCTTTGTATCAATGCTAGTTGGGAAAAATATAGCTTTGTGTGTTTAGGATTTGGGATAAATCATTCTAAAGATGGAAAAACATCACAGTACCTCAGCATCTTGTGACTTTGCTATGTCAACCAACGTTCTACCTGCCGGATGAACAATATCCAATGTCTTTAAAATTGTTGCCCCATCATTTGATATTGTTGCTTTGCCTGCAAATAAAATTATGGTTAATTCCAGGGAGTTAAACAATCATTAGATATATCTTGAGTTCATTTTCAATGAATATTTAGAAAATCATATCAGTATCTACAAGAGTGACAACTGAACTTGAGAGCTGCACATATTTTTAAAGATACTGCACAAATTTAAAGTATTTCCTTAATTTCATAATATCTAAGCTTATGTTCAATTTAATATGCACTCATCTGCTTAGTTAACATATGAATTTTTGTATTCTGCTAAGTTATTTTTAAGTGCATCTTAAATGATCAACACAATTGCTGTATACAACTTGTCCAGACAGCCTAAGTAAATTAATGGAACAAACAGAAAATAGTTGCTTGCCATTATTATCCACTATGAGTTTGTCCATTCCACGAGGACCGAGCGTAGTTCTCACGGCATCTGCGATGGCACCACAGGCATTTATGTTGCTGACAATCTGTGGCACCCCCTGGGAGGAGTCTGTGCCTTCTTTCAAAAGAATTATCTGTGGCTGCTATAAAACGATTAAACACAAAATAATGTTATGTCGGCTAAGCATCTGCATTTAACAAACCTGCAATCTTGTAACTAAAAAACTATTTTATAAAAGAGGTAATCATAAATGTGCTGCTGTTGAAATATTCATCCAGACACTATTTATGTGAAAAGAATGACTCAAACTTGAATACCCCTCAAACTACCATGTCAAAAACTTCACAATGAATTATTTTTGTAATTATGTAAACAACTGACAACAGTATATTTCCAGACCAACATATTTTTATAATCTAAGTCCTGGCATAAACGTGTATTGAAATTCACCATATTCGCAAAGCGGCAAACAGAATTAGTTGACAAAATTAGTAATTCAGAATATTCTAGAAATTATCGTGTCGGTACATGTACGCCAAAACAATAAGAAATTTGTAATAGTGCTTTAAATATTACAAATATTGTCACAACTGCGAAGTTTAATGATTAAAGAATGTTTTCAGTTATAAATTTCCCATTTTTATGACTGTTTCGACCCGATTCAACACGATTAAATAAGTATCAAATTATATAGTTACCATCATTTTATGTGCATCTACGACCTCCACAGTGAAGAGTATTGTTTTCGACTAGACGCACTGTTGCGGTTACAATACAATAATAAAATTCCCCAAACAGTAATCTCCCTTTGCTTTGCCTATATTAATTAAGTCGCATACTCTACAAGAAGCGTGGTAAAATCTGTTAATGAAATGGTGCATTGAAGTTGTAAACGTCGTATATGTGTTGTTGAAGAAAAACTTTTTACATTTAGATTGGCATTGTATTTAGCTATACTCGCCAGTTGGAAATCTTGTTATAAAATAAACGGAAGTATATGCAATAAGGCTAAAAAAATAATGAATTGTTTCTCAGGCACTTTTTTTCAAAAATTCCGGAGGGAGGGCGATTTTTTTTTTTTTTTAAGTTTTTTTTTCTTCTATCCTTTTCTATTGGCACTATGTAATGGCTTATTAAAACAAGTAAATAAGTACAGATTAACGACAATTTTAAAGGGTCTATGTCATCGAAAAGGGCCTCAAGGGGGCAATCCCTTAAAACATCTGAAATTTAAATATTAATAATGGCATATAATGACGTTTAAAACGGGGTATACAGAATAAGAAAAGAGTGTACGCATTCTGATATAAAAATCTATTTATAATATGGGTTGTGTTTGTTTGGCCCTTTTCCTGTTTACATTTTGACGTCAGAATTGTAGCATTTTGTATAACCATACGATTCCTGAGAATGATAGCGCAGTTGGTTAAAGCGCTGTCTACTGTCATTTCTTAGTATGGCTCCTAAGTCGTGAGTTCGATACCCGCTTGGGGTTTTATTTTTTTCAGACTTTTTTGCTAATTTGTTTTTATTAAATTCTTATTGTGTACTATATTTTTTATGTAATGCACATGTCTTAGTAAAGCTCATTTCCACCAAATAATAGAATTCATAGTGCAATAGGGAGCCAATTTTTCGTTGACATAGTCCCTTTAAGTTTAAATAACAACAGAAGCATCTCTTTTATAAAATTCTAAATATAGATTTATTAATCACAACGGTTATTTATGCAAGCTGATGTAAGCTGGCAATCAATTTAAATGTTCATAATTAATATAAGTGCCTTCAAATTGATATACCATCAGCATTAAAGTACTTCTATTTATATAATTTAACTTTTTGTAATTCATATTTTTTATAACTGTCAAAACTAGAATTTATTTTTGCAAAAAAATTCACCAATCATTTTTGGAAAGGATAAGCAACACTTGTCAATGCAGCTGGCATTTTCGTTTGTTTCCATAGGACTTATATTGACACATATTTTCTTCAAAACATATGGAATGCTATTACATAAGCAAAAGCATCTACAAAACCAAAAGTTTAAATAAACAAATAGACGATATTTATAAAAGTTCCCAATCGAATATGACTTTTTTTTTCTAAATATACACGGTATTTCACAATTTGTGTATATCCGATTTATATTTTTAAATCAGACAGGAAGAAAGTTACTGGAAATACCAAAAATCTCTGCCGGGTTACTCTTCTTCCGCTAAGTTAAAATGCAGATTCGTTTAATTTTAAACCGCTGTCCATGGGATCTACAGTCAAATCGCGATTATACGGATAGCCACAGGACCGCCGCGATTATGCGTATAATCGCATTTTCCGTATAATCGCATAGTTAGGTGTGATTTGACCTGCTATCGTAAAACGTCAACAAAACATATAAAACGGGAAAACAGGTTGCATTTAAATATTGATTCAACAATGATTATTTATATACAATACCATCTACAAACAAACCATACGTGCGTACATGTACAGTTGTTAAAAGTACAGCATAAACATGACAACAGATTACATCAATAGACCTGATCTGATCGCCTCAATTATGCCAAACAGAACATGACGGCTGTCAGGCAAAGACGTGTAAAAACAACCGCCAGTCGGCAATTCGCATAATCGCATCTTTTTCACACGTATTTAATTCAAACCGGACTGTGATAATTGTTCGTATAATTGCATTTCCGTATAATCGCGATTCGTATAATGCAATCTGTTTTACATTGAATAAAGAAGGCAAAACGACGGGACCGACGCATTTGTCCGTAGTACACATATATTCCGTATAATCGCGATCCGCATAATCGCGATTCCATTGTAATTAAATACATCGTAATTTTAGTAATAGTTCTTATGAACGTTTAAGGGGTTTTACATTCGTCCGAAATCTGTTTCTTATTTACGAAAGGCATTGTTCAAAACAACTTGGTACGAACGGAATATACTATAATGTACATGCTTGTTTACTCCAGAGTCATCACCAGTATCGCATACAGAAAATAGACCATAGCAACTTACCAAAATGTTAATAATTCACAGATTTCAATGCGTATTATTGTATTTTGTTCGGTAACATACCCATTAAAAACACTTTTTGCAAAGTTTTATTTTTATTAACATATTTCTTGACTGCTCCTTTAAAACCCGGGCGCGATTGTCCAAAAATAGTGAATAAACAATTTTTGGCATTAAATCAAATTCGTGGCGTGCCATAAAAAAACGTTGCGGCGCTGCCTGAGAAACACATCATTATTTTTTTTAGCCTAATATATACGTGATATCAGTCCATTGAAAACACATCGCGTTTCTGGTTAACGCGGTTTACTTGAAATAGCTTTGTGGATACAAAAAGGAATTGCAGTGCTTGTAGCTAGATATTAATTGTAAAATTCCGTAGATCGACGTCAGCACTTTTGAGGTAATATGTGCATATTCGTTCAATTTTGTTTTGTTTTAAACGAAAATATCGCTGTTCTATTTGTAGCTACGCGCGGGTGATATGAAAAAACTAGAATAATACTTTTGGTCTATGGATAAACTACACAGAGTGGTCACCTGTGGTGTAATGGCAAGTCTTATTTTCATACAAATGACTCCAAACTGCACATATAACACACAAATATTGCATAGTTTGTGTATATGGAAATCCCATGTTATTTCATAAGTTTAATTAGAGGGATGCAAATTCATGCTACGTAAATGCTCATGAACGCGTCTAATGTGGCATGTTCTACACAGACGCTTGTAATTTGAAAACCTCAAATTAAATATAGGCATATATTTTCAGACAAGACAGCTTATTCAGCATGTTTAATAGATGTAAATTTTAATGGGATACGTTATTGAAAGATCACGACATCTTTTAATGAAAAACACATTTTAGCCGAAAAGACAACAAAGCATGCACATCCAATTTTGAAATTATGTTTCACAATGAGAAATACCGTTTGTCCACCATATTGAATTGTCCGTAGCTATTCCACAATCGATTGGTTGCCGTCAGACTTGAACAACTGTACGTTTTCCAATTTTGATACACAAAATGGATACGGATACCAATAGATAATAATTTATGGACAATAATATATGTGGGAAATTGTTGTAAACATAGGATTTGCACATACTACAAGATTTGATTTAGAATGGGTTTAGCCATTCAGAAAGCTAGAACTTAACATTGGTTGATGCAGATGTTTTGTGAAAACATTATTATACTGCCAATTGTCTGTGTTGGAGTCAAACCTAGCTCCGAAGCAAATAATAATAACAACAGCACAAAATGACAAAACATGTGATAGCAAATCAATGAATAATAATTGACTGCATATCATATGGACCCCCATGTTATATAATATGTGCATGTAATCAAATAAATACAAATGGTATTCACAAGATGTATTATTAAAAAATCAATGATAATTATTAAAGAGAGAAGGACTTACAGGTCCAAACGCTCTAACCTGGTGCTAAATATTTAAAAAAATGACAATGTACTACCGGTATATTCATCTTAAATATTTTAGATGCAGCAGATGATACACTCACACTCATACTTGTTTTTGAATAAGTATATGAAAAAAAAACTGAAAAATGTTTCTACTAGATCTAATCATCATGTTTTTCTTTACATGTAAAGGTATTTGTAACTATGGTGATTACTTCATATCCAATAGTTATATTTCTGTTACATATATGGTTATATTCGCATTACAATATCTTAATCTTGTAAAGATCGAACAATCTGATATTTATTTTGAAATAATTTGAATACAATGAACATTTGTTCGGAATTATTACGTATGGTTACTTAATTTAAATTTCCCTTAGCAGCTTAATGAATATGAGACCTAATGGTTTATAAACGGAACGTCTAATTAAAAAAATTGTTTTCGTGTTCCCAAAATATATGTTGAAAAACAGAAAGACTTATCAGGGCTTATCAAATATTGGAATAATACTCCAGAGACATCACTAGGAGAGAAACCCTTATTACCATCCGCTGGTCCTTTATTTGAGGCAAGTGAACAATTGCCTATACAATACGGGACAATACATACAACACAACACAAGACATAAACATGATTAAAACTGGGGTCAACGCCTTGGAACGGTCAATGCAAAGCATTTGGAGGTTTAACCGGTTTAATGGCATGCCGAACCTCACACTTAGCCCAGAATTAATCACAATACACGCAGTTGTAAATAAAGTTTAACCTCATAGCATTGCAATTCAAATTAAATAGCAAAAAAGAGAATATTAATTCAATTGAATAACAATTTAATTACTCAATGGTTTAATTATCACCAGAGCAACATAATTGCAACTTTCTGAGGCATTATTATGAAGACAAACAAATGCGCTAATACTTTAGTGCATTTTTAAATGCACTAAATGATGACGATGAGGGCCATCGTCATCAGCGGCTATTTGTATCACCATGTTTTGAGTACGCCTGAAATACGCATATGTTTTAAGTTGCTCATCTGCAATATGCATTTCGGGTTCGGTTAAGACGAAGTTACGCTATATTCACAATACATTAGTGATATACGAGTTAAATCGCACGATTCGGTAAGTTCAGTGTCGCGTTTATCAGCAACATTTTTTTTTAATTCGTTAAGTATATGCTGTGCACCATCGATATAACCCTGTATGAGTTTTTACCCCCTTAACAGGAGGACATTCGCTTTCAAATATGTTATACTTTAGATTGCATATATATACATATAGACAACGAGCTTAGTATGAACAAAACAATGAAACGTCTTTGCCCAGTAAGTATATGGAAGGGTATATCCGCCAGTACATTCATGCTTCTAAATGACAACTACATATTGCTAAATTACAATTGCATGCTGCTAAATTACAATTGCATGCTGCTAAATTACAATTGTATGTTCCTAATGACAATTACCTGTTGCTAAATGATCATTGCTTATTGCATTGTGTTATTCGTTACTCATTTACTGTAACTTCCATGCGTCCCAGTGCTTCTTTCTATCGGTTAATGAAATTAAATCACATATTCTTGCGTGTAAATGACAAATGCATCCTCTCTGTGTCATCGTTAAGTGTTTTTGCGAACAAGTTCATATTGCTTTGTACATTTTACTATGTGAATTTGATTAAACCTAGCAATGATAGTTTAGGCATTAAACGATTGAAAGTTTAGCAGGGCGAAAGCAACAAGCACTTAGCAACAAGAAGTTACTCAAATGCGACTTGACAATTTGTAACATTCATATGTAACCTGGAACCAGAAATTCCGGCAGTGTCCGTAAAATCGCTGGGAGATATCTAACTCAAACATACTTGTTGATTATTTAAGCTCCTGGCTATTTTGGTCGAAAGAAGGTCCCGTTCGTCCCGCCTCTGCGAATCAGCCAACGGCCGAGGAAAGCTAGTCTTAGTGAGCACAAGCATGGCGATGTTGAACCAATACTGTGTCTGTCAGAACATTCGTCCGTACGTCCGGGTGCCTGTCTGTCACAAAGCATGTCGTATCTATTTCCTTTAACCGTTTTTAAGGAATTAATTGAAAAAAGAGAGTTTTGTGTTTAGTGTATCAGCCCTGACGGTTTGTGCATTAACTGTCTGCCCGACCGTCTGTCCGTACGGATGACTTTCAGACATACAACGTATCCGTCCTACAACTTCTGAAAAGCTTGAAGCACTGTCCGGCTAGCTCAGTGGTTGGTAGACTCGCTTTTCATTTAGGCGGACCGGGTTCACTTCCTACTCGGAGCATGTGAGTATGGTTGGTGGTAAACATACCGGATAACTGTGTACTGAGCGCCCCCCCCCAAACAGCACAGCACCAAACCAGAATTAAAAAAAAATACAACAGAAAAAGTTATGATTCAAAATTCGTCCCAACTTATGATGAGTTTAAACGTAAATTAGGCAGGGGTGCTGATACACACCCCGGGTCCCCACGAAATGCAGTAGCGCGGAGGGACCTCATACACTACGAAATACGCACATTCAACACACACGCACGCACGCTCGTACACACACAGGTATACACACACATACACATCAACACACATGCACGCACGCACACACATACACACGTCCGCCCAAGTGTCCGTACGCCCGTCTGTCAATGCATGTGTATACATATATATGCATATCTACTGCTTGGGTTACTCATTAATATTTTATGAAATTGATAATAGAAATCAACAACATTAAATCGCTATCATTCGTTTCTATGTCGTATTTTGTTTATTATTTCATGTTTGTTCTGTAATTAACATTCTTTGTTGAAAAAATATTCTTAACGATTACATTTTACGCGAAACGCACGTTCAACAGAACTAGCTTGGACTCCAAAATTGTTATTATGACAAAAGCAGTCTACAATAATATCTCCGGAAACTATCGAACATCTGAATTTGCTGTCGAGAGTTGTCTCCAATAAATAGTAATACATTTTACGCGAAACGTACGTTCAACAGAACTAGCTTGGACTCCAAAATTGTTATTATGACAAAAGCAGTCTACAATAACATCTCCGGAAACTATCGAACATCTGAATTTGCTCTCGAGAGTTGTCTCCCATAAATAGTAATTTGCGCTATGGAATCATAATGACGTCATATTTATTAATATAACATATAACACTATTTGACGCATAAATCAAAGTATTTTTATTTATTGTCTGTATGGTTGCTAGAGTTTCAAAAGCATGTAATCATTTTTTGTCGATAGTGCTTCAGTTTGCTATCGCCCTCATGGTTTCATAACAATCATCGGAACTCCAAACC
The DNA here is from genome assembly GCA_027627225.1 of Congeria kusceri. NCBI lineage: Eukaryota > Metazoa > Mollusca > Bivalvia > Myida > Dreissenidae > Congeria > Congeria kusceri. Next base: position 29,424,056 of record CM051034.1, read on the forward strand.
GTTAATTATTACCACAATAACCAACGTTAACCCTTCAATTATTTCGATTCGAACACGATCTTACATATACTGCGTCTATCTTATATACAGTATACTGCGTCTGTATTTTTAAAGGTTATGAATGAGAACTATATTTATCTATACTCGGCCCATTTTTTCGCGAAGTACATTCACATGTGCGTTTCAGTGACGTCAATAATCATCACAATGCAATATGACGTCAGCTTCATTGATTAACATTGAACGAATAACGTCATTTCATTGATAAAAATCAAAGAATCAATGTGATGTCATACTTAAATACAGCGAACATGTGGTTTAATTGCGCTACATAATGCAGAAAAGAGTGGTTGCCGCAATTTTGTTATCGCGCGTTAAAGCACGTGCATTTTACGGAACAATTTCTTCGAATTTCTGGAACTATTTTCAAAACATCAGGCTCCGCCCATGATTTGTTTAAGAAATGATTGACGGGAAAGCGTTGGTTATTGCGGTAATAACCAACGGTTTGGAGTTCCGATGCGTAGGAATTAAACCACGAGGGCGATAGCCCGAGTGGTTTGATAACAAGTATCGGAACGACAAACCGTTGGTTATTACCGCAATACGCGTCAATTATTTCGATTCTAACACGATCTTATATTAAATTCGTCTGAATTTTTAAAGATCATGAATGCGAACTATTTATTTCATGCTATGCGGTGAATGAGTGGGGACTACCAGTGAATTATAACCCGATCATTTCACTATAGGTCGAGTGAAATGATAACGTTTGATCATTTCACTCTTGGTTATATGGAACTACTTTTAACTTTGTTTTTATGTTTATTTTTTGAAAGTTTGTGAATACCCTAATCGTCAGTGTAAACATCGACCTTTTTAAACAACAGAAAACACATAATAAAATGCAATACAAATAAAATTAAGCGACAACGACTCAGTCAGAGTGGCACTATTTTCCCACCACAACAGTGATCGACAATTTTGGAATCATAATGACGTCATATTTATGACGTCATAATACACAAAACTTGTGACGCTTCAACATATCTCGCGCATTTTTTTTAATTTATCATTGAAAAGCATGAAATAAAAAAAATAATTTTAATACAGTGTAAGATCGTATTTTATTCCATGAGTGGTAATAGAAACTAGATATTTTCACTCCTGGCTGCGCCACTCGTGAAAATATTGTTTCAATGACCACTCATGAAATAAAATACGATCTTACACTGCATTAAACAAATATCTTCTATATTTAACTATACTCAGCCCAATTTCCGCAAAGTACATTCACTCGTGCGTTTCTGTGACGTCAATAAATAACAAATCAAAATGACGTCAGCTTCATTGATAAACATTGATCGAATGACGTCATACTTATTGATATATACAGAGAACATATTATGCTAACAAGCGCAAATTAAAAGTATATTAACAAAACATAAACGTTTTGTGAACTTGAATATAAAATAAGTAGTACAAATGTGGTTTATTGCGCTACATAATGCAGAAATGATTTGTTTGTCACATTTGCTATCGCGCGTTTACGCACGCGCATTTTACGGAACAATTTCTTCGAAGTTTTGGAACTATTTTCAAAACATTAGGCTCCGCCCATAATTTGTTGCAGAATAACCCCCAGTTATTTTCCTTCTTTATCTATGGAAAACTAGCCGCGTGCCGTGTTATAATGCAAAATAACCCATCGTTGCTTTCCTTTTCAATCTATGGAAAACTAGCCGCGTGCCGTGTTAGAATAATAAACAGACACGATTGCATTGCCGTGATGTGCCGCTGCATTGTTCTTATATTAATTAATATAAATTAATACTAATGAGAAAATTACATGATATGATATAATAAATATTCATTACGAATTTGTATCGAAGTCCGTTGATTGATAGTTGATAGAAGCGTCAGCGCTAACCACAATAATGTTCAATGTTCAGGATGCCTTACTTAATACCATTACACACGATTGTATTTTTTTCATATATTTGTAGAAATGTATTAGTATGAGTATGAAACAAACAAAAATAGATTTTCTCACGATGACGATAACAAATGAAGTATTGGTTGTTAACTTAATTATTATGATATATTGAAATACCTTGTTGATTAACAGCAGTATACTGCAAAATGTAAACTATCTGAAAGTCCATTGTTGTGTTTTTGTTTTTAACCTTTTGTAGTCAAAATCAGCGATGACTTTACTGGACCGGCCCAGCTTGACAGCGGCTGGTTGCCATTAGAAGCACAGTCGAATATCTCCACCCTGCAGGTTACACATGGGCTGGGACAGGTGCCCCGACTCGTGGACTTCCAGGTGAAATCCATAGAGGAACCCAATGAAGGATTTATCTTCAAGGCAATAGGTAGATCTATCACCTAATTAAGGTTTGATATTCAAGGCAATATGTAATCTATCACCTAATTAAGGATTGATATTTAATGCAATAGGTAGATATATCACCTAATAAAGGATTAATATTCAAGGCAATAGATAGATCTATTACCTAATTAAGGAATGATATTCAAGGCAATAGGTAGATATATCACCTAAGTAAGGATTGATATTCAAGGCAATAGGTTAATATATCACCTAATTAAGGATTTATATTCAATGCAATATGAAGATCTATCACCTAATTAAAGATTTATGTTCAAGGCAATATGTAAAATAACTAATATTTAAGCCAAACTCTATCGTAGAATTCGAACATAATTTATTTGAGCTATATATATATATATCAGCGATTTGTATTCAAGGCAGTATGTAAATCTCTAACCTAACCGTAAATCTCTAACCTAACCGAAGTTTTGTATTCAAGACAATAAGTATATCTCTCAATTAACAAGACAATATTTGAGTCTCTTACATAATCAAGATGATAAGAATATTGAGAACCTAAGGTATACATCGAACTAAATCAGAGATTGATATTCTGAAATCTGTAATTTAGATTTAGTGTGTACCTTTCGTCCTCTTTAACCGATTTTGTGTCGAATGTTGATTACTAATTGTTCAGTATTGACATACGAATAAAATTCGATAACATAACATATATTGTTATGGTAATATCTTGCAGTCTTGCATTGAAAAGAATAAAACAAACATGGGCAGGAGATGGTATATTATAAAAGTTGAACATTTCCTATCCGAAACAACATTGAAATTTCAGTCGCAGTGTGGTTGATAATGTTTTATGATATTTTTGTTATTGGCAATTTTACGAAAGTTTGCCATTACAAAAGTCTGTAAACGAAAAAAACACAATGCGAATGCTCTTTTACAACATTTAATTTATGAAATAATATTTGTACAATTGCTAGGAAACGGAGAAAGAGACGATGACCAAAACGATGCTTATGGCGGGGTTATTTATAAATATAACCATGCCGAGGTGGTTGTGTTCGCACCAAATCGTTACAATCATTTTGAAGTAGGATCAGCCATAGCTACAGGTATATATTAAAACTTAAATTCAAGTCTATCATCTTGCCAGATGTTTTGGCAATTTACTTAAATGTAATCCATATATTTTAAATTTCTGCTAATATTGTTTGTCTGGTCAAATGATAAACTGTCGTAATATTGGAAATCTTTATGTAGCTAAGCAATATTGTCTAAGTGTGTTACAACAGCAATGTAAATAAACTACGAAATAATATACGACCTTGGAATGAAATAATATACATATATGCATTGCAATCGCTCTTTAAGAACCGATTTATGTTATTTTTATATTTTACGGAAAACGCCCTATTGGCTTGGACCCATTGTTCAGATGCCCAGGAAAGTCAACATCCGGATCCGCTGCTGGCTTGCAACGGCGCTTCCGGTCCCTTGCTTCATCACTTCCAGCACTATTTACATGCGCGCTGTCTCTACCAATCGTATGTGAACTATGCGTTGTACATCCTTCGTTTGTAATTAGAATATGATATTTTATGTAATTGACGAGTTACGCTAAGTGATTTTTTGAATTTTTGCTGAAGGTACAGACACAAAACGTCTTGTCTTTGCACAGACCAGATATTGGGTGTGGCATATATTACATTTTCGCCGTTTGACAAATTTGACAATGTGCCTTTATTATTTTGGTTGCACCTGTCATAGACTTAACGCCAACAATGTTTGTCATATAACAATTTGATGTCAAAGAAATGATTTCAATGTGGAATACAATAGTAATATTCAAATAGATAAGGAGAATTGGGTTGCGCATTGGAGAGAAAGTGAATTTCGTAAACATGACAGTAAATACAAGCAAAACGTTTTCGCCAAGGCGACTCATTTTGTATTGATTGCTAAGACTATACATGTAGGCCAATGTATTATTACAACCGAACAGATTGCTTGAATTAAAATTCTCGAACCCAAAATAAAAATGTTGGTTTATTAAGTAACTTAATATAGGCATAATAAAACCCCAGAGACATCATCAGGAGAGAAACACTTATTACCATCCGTTTGTCCTTTATTTGAGGCAAGTGACCAACTGCCTATACAGTACAGGACAATACATTAAACACAGCACAAAACATAAAAAAGATTAAAACTGGGGTCACCGCCTTGGAACGGTCAATGCAAAGCATTGGGGGTTTAAACCGGTTGAAAGGCATGCCGAACCTCACACTAAGTCCAGAATTAATCACAAAGCGCACTTGTAAATAAACTTTAATTTCATAGCATTGCAATTCAAATTAAATTGTAATAGAAGAGAATATTTATTAAATTGAATTACAATTTAATTACTCAATGGCTTAATGTTTACAAGAGCAACAGAATTGCAACTTCCTGAGGCACGATGAAATGTAGTAAATACAATTATCAGTTAAACTTAAGTTTACGATAACATATTTGATACCATTTCATGATTGAAACTTCAATCTTTAAACACATATCATTGTTTCCGCGTGTTGTTGTGTGTACATATTAGGTAAAACAATCACACATTTTGTTTTGTCCATTTTAATACACCGTATAAAACACATTATTTTGTGAGATCATTATGTCATGTCATTACATGTACATACAGCATTTATAGTTTGCAAGATTTCTTTTATTCATTCTATATATTTTTTAGATTTTACAATGATAAGGATTTTCAGATTTCGTCAAGTATGAGTTGATATGCGTTTTGTCTGTTATTTTTATTAAAATCAATACGAGTCTGAGTATTTATTTGATACGGTCGTGGGCGGGAAAACAAACGTTATTTGTTTTATCCTTAACCAACCATGAGGGTGCTTTTCATTCTTTGACTAGTGTATTCTGTCTATGTATTACAAAATTAATGTATACTTGTACTCAGAAAATATTTGAAAACATATTTGAACTAAATTTATGAATATATCACAAATTGCTAAATTATAAACAAAAGTCTAAACTATGACAAAATATACTATATTTATATTATATATTAATTTTGATTTTAAGTTGACATGACACATTACAACACAACATAGTACGTTTTACTCATACTGTTAAAATGCATTTGTGTTATAATCACTAGAAAACAATTTATACGTAATTATTTAATATATGGCACCTTCTTATTACACGTTAAAGTAATTCGAGAATAAATATGTATTTGTATAAGCATCTGTTCTTATAAACTTGTTGATCTTGTGAATGAATGTATATATTTTTTCAAATATGTTGTTGTTGTTTTGTAATGTCTTTTCCAGCCAAAAGGACGTTAACAGAACTGCACCACCAGACATCTATGTACCCGGACATCGTCATGGTTCGAGCCCGACTTGCCGACGGGAAGACGCCGGCTACTATGTCGATGCTCAGGGTAAGGTGCTCAAAAACACAGCTTTGAAACTATAATTTAAATGAATACACAAATGTATTCAAACACATCGGTTACTAAATGTGTGTTTACATTAATCCATGTATTCGTTGGTCTGGGCTAACGTGCGGTCGTTTGTTCGATCATTTATTCATTCGATTTTCGTTCGTTACCTCATTCAGTCGTTAATTCTTTCAAAGATTTTGCTGAACGGCATACTCTTCTTCTGCTCGTAGGCACGTCCTTATACTACATGGCTAGTGCAAATACTAGCGGTCTGAAATTTGGCTACAATGACGTCACTGTTCGAATTTGGGCTCCATCTGGCGGTTAGTAACTTTTTACCATGCCTGTTCTCGCGCATATACCTAAATCGATACTTTTCGTGCATTGTTACACCTGCCTGCTAGAAGAACCGTCACTGAAACTAATGCAATAACATACACAGTTAGAAGGACAATGAAAGATGGTAATTGGGAAGGCAACTCTGAGATGTTAGGTCCGGCTCATGTACCTGTATATCTCCATGTACAACTAATATAAAAACTCGTAAGCGTTTGGCATTAAGTATAGAACTTCCCAGGATTGGCCGAAACTAATACCATTTGTTGAAATCGTTATTAAATTCGTATCAGTTTGTATATGATTTTACGGAATCGTCCATGCGATGCAACCGTCATAACGTAGTATTGGATACATATTGTCCACAATGATGGCTTTGTTTCTGAAAACATTACTAAGAGATGTATATTTCACAGGGAATATGCTTTTCACGCGCCAAGATGGTTGGGGAGTAGTCCCTTCGCCCCCGAAAGCGAGTTCTGGATTCGTTGATGTCATCGCTTGGTGTGACATCGCGACGTCCGAAGTGTTCAGCAAGACGTTTTCGCTTGACAACAATGCTACTGGTTCCACACTGGAGATCAGTGTCCCGGAAACCCTCGTGGGATCTTATTACACATGCGTTGGTATGAAGTTAACAAAGTTCACTTTTCTTATGACCTCTAGCTTTGTGAAATCTGAACTAGCTAGATATAAGTAATATTGTTTGTTTTTGCAATAAGGTTATGTTGTTCTATTAAAATGAAAACAAGTGCCTAGAATATAATTATCGTGTCGAGTTGAATTTACGTAACAAGGGATTATAACAGGAGCAATATTCACTGCAATAAAAGTCCGCGTCCAAGGGTATCAGTGGACGAGAAATTTGAAAGTAAACTGTTTCATTCAATTACATAAAACAATGTCTCATTTTCCTGTAGTGTATTTTAGGAAAGCTATTTGAAGGTAAAGGTGGCCAACGGACCAAATGAAGGATATATGTTCGAGACTGTCGACAGTGCTATGACCAAATCCCTTCACCTACAGCCCACATGTTCATATGGAGGGGTGGTTTCTGCGTTCAACGGCTCAACGCTGCGGGTGTGGCACCCAACTGATTTGGGGGCGTCTGTGTGTATCCCAGATGCAATGGGCTTCGGACAGTACAGCCAGGGTGCACCGGAAGCGGAGATAACATTTAGGATTTTTTCCACTTCTATTCAAGGTAAACATAAGTTTGTACCACTAACATTTACACGCCCGCCCAGCTACCGTAAAAAATATTTGCCATTTATCGATCTTCACAAACAGTTCACAAGCGTTACCAAGTAGATTAAACATTAATCACCAGATATCCAAGTACAATGACTCGTAAATTATAGATTGATTTGGAAACGCTTTTAATGATAATGTATCGTTGAGGTCGATCTTTACCCAGGGTATTCTGCCTATGACAATCACCGTATGAGATATCCGGAATACCTGCCCGAACATTAGTTCGTGAATCTTGCCGTACACTTTATTGATACATATACTAAAAATATATTACATTAATTAATTGCTTTTTAATGGTTGTACTAAGATCGGTAGCTCTGGATACAGATTGGATTAACGTATATATTACATCAGCCCATTTAGACGTTCACAAAAGCGTTTGATCTGACATACTTTTCCAGTGGTTAGACATGGTAAATTGACATTCAGATCGTGGTTGATGCAATTGAGTATTTATTTTCAGTTGCGGAAAGACAGAACTGCATTATGGGCATTAAAAGCCAGGACATTTTATTAATTCATCAGTATCTATCTTTGTCCTGTTCGGGTATTGCTCAATATAATGTAATGTTTAACTTTATTATAAAAATCTCATGCCTTTTCGTAAGGTAGTGTGTATGTTCTTAAATGCACTATTTGTTGATATTTGGCATGAATTCAATCTCATTGAAATAATCTCCAGTCTGACGCAACTATATTATCTGCTGACTGGATCTGATGTCTTCGCATTAGTTGTCATGTTCAAATGACTTTTTGCGGAGCCTATCAAATTGTTGCCTTCAGAATGTTGTGGTATAACTGTATTTTTAAAACACAAATACTATGCACGAAATTAACGTGAACTGTGGATGTTTAGTCCCCTACGGTACCACTATTATTGTTATCCACGTGAAAATTAACTGTTAATGATTTATTACCGATGATCAGTTGGAAATGTTTCACCTTTTCAAAACCTGTGGCCAAAGTTTGCTGTAAAAAAAATATTCATTGGGCGCAACAGGGCTGATGTTAGGAAGGTCATTAAAACGTGACCAGTTATGCCTTGTCTTCAGATCCTAACAATGTTAGGCTTTGATTTCAATAAGAAAAGCATGCCATCGAACCTTAATTTGACAGCTCTAACCAGTTACCTTGAATCTGCAACGACAATGCTCTTATTTAATGGGGAGGAAGTTGTACTGTGGACCATAGTAAAGAATGGTATGTTCAGCATGTAAACTGACTCAATGAAAATAACATTCTAAATGGTTGATATTACAATATACGCATATCAAATGTTGTCAAATATATCGTAGTCACTGAGTAACATTGTTTCCATGATTTAACTTTCATCAAGAAAACTGTTATAATTATGCGGTTTCAGATGCTTTAATTGACAAACTTGAACTCTATTAGCACTTCTTTGAATGCTGTAATTATTTTGTTTGATACTTTCGGCTTTGATCGTGGATTTTTACAATTTGACCGTCCATTATATTTGTCATAAAACAACCGTATTTTCAGCGACATTTATTCAAGAAACACGATTGACCTATTTATATACATAATATTCATGTATTTTTAAAATTTAGTTGTATTTTTGATATTTCAACAAGGCAGTCCAAATGACAACTATATCCCCCGCCGTTGTCCTTCATTAGATTTTAAAGGTGACTTTTAAATATCACACTGACCGTAATCAGTTTCATGAAAATTCCTTAAAGGGCATAGGAGATATGGAGTTGACAAGAAACTGGAGGCTCAAACATTTGACCTTAAGTGTGACCTTGACCTTGGGGTGGCAAGCCTGCTCCATGCCTTCTGCACATCGCCTCAATGAGATGAACATTTGAGCCAAGTTTTACGAAAATCCTTCAAAGGGCATATGAGATATGGAGCAGACACAAAAATGGAGGCTCAAACATTTGACCTTCAAGTGTGACCTTGACCTTGAGGTGGCGTGACTGCCTCATGCCTTCTGCACATTGCCTCGATGTGATAAACATTTGAGCCAAGTTTCATGAAAATCCTTTAAAGGGCACAGGAGATACAGAACGGACATGAAAATACAGGCTCAAACATTCAACCTTCAAGTGTGACATTGACCTTGAGTTGGCGTGACTGGCTTATGCCTTCTGCACATGGTCTCAATGAGCAAAACATTTGAGCCAAGTTTCATGCAAATCCTTCAAAGGGTACAGGGGATATGGAGCGGACACGAAAAACGGACACGAACATGGAGGCTCAAAAATTTAACCTTTAAGTGTGACCGGGAATTCTTCATACAATTAGGACAGCGACTTGTATTAACTCGTTCCTTTCTTTAGATTACCAATACATTAGTGGTCACTATAAATTATAATGAGGTAAGGAAAATGCCACCAGCTTTGAGAACAACAAAAACAAAAAGGATAAATTAAATTTTTATTTGTCACAGTTAGTTTAATATGGACCTTTTCTCGAACCCTTTAAACATTATAAGCTATCTCCGGTTTTATTCTTGAAAAGAAGTATATATCGATGAAAGAAAAACACAGTTAAGTGTAGAAGAAAGTATTCAGCAATGTATTTTCATGTTTTTCGATACCTGTATGTTATATTTAAACAAACAATAAAGTCAATGAAACTTTAATCATCTTTCAATACAGATATGCTATCTTTTGTTTCTGAATCAATTCCATATTTATGATTAAACACACAGCAAAAACGTAACAGGTGCAACAATAAAAAATCACAAAACAGTAACGTGTGAGTAGACAGTTAATTGTCGCCCTTGTGCCATTATACCTTGGACTGATGTCAGTTAAAATCCGTCTTGCTCGCAGGATACCAAGAGCCTGGTTTCGCTAGTCCATATTTAAACATGACATGGTAATTTCACATGATTTGGATGATTTTATGAACCGACTATCCACACAGAATCGATTTTATTGAAAACTTGCACAAAATGTGTGCACATATTCACTACACAATTGGTAATCAAGTTTTGGTGGGCTATTTGGTATTAAACGATACGATTAAACGGTAAAAATTCACATGATATTGTGGAAAAATATGCTCTTTAAATCGATAGTCATAAATAAAAATAAAAAATTCATGTTTTTAAAGATACAGATGTTTAAAAGTGGATACTTTCTTTTTTTGTTTTGACTATGTTCTCTGGGATTTTTATTTTTACACCTGTTACGTTTGTGTACTATGTTTGACCTTAAATATGGAATTTATTCAGAAAAAAATGATATAATTTTATTGAAAGATGATTAAAGTTACATTGACTTTATTTTTTGTTCAAATATTACATACAGGTATCGAAAAAAACATTAAAATATATGAGTGGATACTTTCTTTTCTTGTTGAGTATATATTTCTTTTAATTTATTGACTTTATCAGAGTAACGTCAATCAAGTATAAGTGCAGAGGTATAACAACCAACATACTACGAATATAATCTGAAGTTAATATTAGGTAACTAAGTCCTGATTTACAAGATTTTCAATTAAATTGTGTACATATGTTATAAGAGGTAAAATGTATAATATAAGTACATTTATATATGCATTAAGCCCGATTCTCCCACGACACGCCTCATTTCTTTTTGTATTTTTTAAACTATAAACATATCATGTAAGCATTAAATTTTGTCAGCGATAAAATTTAGGCTCTGGGAATTTTTAAATTACCAAACGTCAAATAAGACAAAATTATAATATCAATCCACTTAATAAATTACAAATACATATCCCACATACACACATGAACATGTATATTTAAATGCAATATCTCAATATTATCAGAATGATGAAAAGTAGATTTTTCACAAAAACAGCGTTTTTGTCTTTCAATACTGAAAATGAAAGTTGGTACCTTGCATCAATATATACCTGAATTTTTTTTCTACAAAAACAATCAAGTGATCTGTTTATTTTCCTATGGTTTGATTATCTCAATTATGACTCAGTCAAAATCAAAATAATCAGCACTGCCCAAATGCTAATGTTAATGTTAATGTTAAATCGATAAAGGTGATAAAAACTGCATGCCGCTTTGGCGGATTACAAATTTACAATGTATATATATTTGGCATTTTGGTACCTTTTGCTAGAAGAAATGTTTCTTATTTTATATTAAGTGTTACTCCATTTAGCAAATTTATCATTTAAGAACTGTGAACGTTCTCAATATATTTTAAAATGTACAAAAGCATCCGTTGTTAAATACAAAAAATGCAAAAATTCAATTTTCATAACAAAGTGCAGTTGGTACCTAGTTTTCAACCATCGAAATAAAAGAATTCAATAATGAAAATAACACCACACCACAAACACAATGTGATATAACATCATATTTAGCTAATAAGCTCTTTTCCGACCAAAACCAATATAAAATCAGTTATAACAAGTGCAAAGATCACAAAACATGTTATAAAATAAATGAATGATAGTAATTGATTACATATGATATGAAACCCAGAGCTCTATACTATGTGTATATAATTAATATGGTTTTAAAAATCACAAATGTATATTGTCAGAAATATTTAACGCTATTAAAATTTGTACTCTAACATTAAATCATGCGTCTCCGTAAATGGCGAAATGTCACAAATGTTTTACAGTTCTTTCGGAGTACGACAAGGCGAAAACGTATTTCCTATATTATTTTCTATGTACATGAATGACCTCGATGATTTTCTACAACAAACGTGTGATGGAATTAATCTAGAAGTTAATGTAAAAGACTATATTCACTCCCTTAAATTACTAGTCTTGCAGACGACGCTATAGGTTTCAGCCAAAATGAAAAAGGTTTTGAAAATAACCTGAAATATTTCTATAATTACTGCCAGGAGTGGAAGTTAAATATAAATTATTCTAAAACTAAAGTGTTGATTTTTGGAACAAATAAAACGGCAAAATATAGATTTTATCGAAATAATCAATTGCTAGAAACCGTAAAAGAATATAAATGTTTCGGTGTATTCTTCTCAGCATCTGAAAGTTTCCCAAGATATAGAAAATATCTCATAGAACACGTCAATAAGGCATTATTCCATTTATTCACTACAATAAATCATCTTAATCTACCAATAGATCTGCAAATTAAATTATTTGATAAAACTATATTACCCATTTTAACATATGGTTGAGAAAATTGGGGATACGAAAATCTAGACTTTTATTATTATTGAAAATTTTCATTGCACATTCTTACGACGAACCACTAAAGCAAGAAGATCTACACCAAGATACTGCTCATATGCAGAACTCGAACGATACCCACTCGATATAATTATTAAAACAAGAATGATAAAATTTTGGAACAAACGTGTAACAGGAAAATCCACTAAATTATCTTTTTATTGTATAAATATACGATTAATTCAAATATTAACCCTAAATGGACCAACTTTATTGCATACATACTGAATTCTACTGGCTTTCCGTATGTATGGCAGCATCAAGAAAACATTTCCTCCAATACCATCCATAAGCAAGTCAAGCACGCTTTAATCGACCAGTTTATCCAATTTTGGAATGCACAGATCGAAGCCTCTTCAAAAGGCAGAATGTATGTTTTATTTAAAGAAAATACCAATTTCGAAAATTACTTAACTTAATTACCAGAAACACTAAGATTAAGTATGTTTCATTTCCGTACCGGTAGCCATCGATTCCCAGTAGAAACTGGTCGATACTTGCAATCCTTTACCTCTCATGACAAATCGGAAATGTATCCTTTGCAACAAAAATGATATTGGCGATGAAATGCAGTACCTATTAATATGTCCTCAAGTCAAAGAAACGAGAGAAAAATTAATTCCTTCTAAATATACTACCCGCCCAAATGTCCTTAAATTTAAGGCGATAATGTGTTCTAACAACCCTGCCACACTTAAAAACACAGCCTTATTCATGACACATTTAATCACTGCATTCCAACGCACATAGACAAACACCACTAACAACCCTGCCACACTTAAAAACACAGCCTTATTCATGACACATTTAATCACTGTATTCCAACGCACATAGACAAACACCACTAACAACCCTGCCACACTTAAAAACACAGCCTTATTCATGACACATTTAATCACTGCATTCCAACGCACATAGACAAACACCACTAACAACCCTGCCACACTTAAAAACACAGCCTTATTCATGACACATTTAATCACTGCATTCCAACGCACATAGACAAACACCACTAACAACCCTGCCACACTTAAAAACACAGCCTTATTCATGACACATTTAATCACTGCATTCCAACGCACATAGACAAACACCACTAACAACCCTGCCACACTTAAAAACACAGCCTTATTCATGACACATTTAATCACTGCATTCCAACGCACATAGACAAACACCACTAACAACCCTGCCACACTTAAAAACACAGCCTTATTCATGACACATTTAATCACTGCATTCCAACGCACATAGACAAACACCACTAACAACCCTGCCACACTTAAAAACACAGCCTTATTCATGACACATTTAATCACTGCATTCCAACGCACATAGACAAACACCACTAACAACCCTGCCACACTGAAAAACACAGCCTTATTCATGACACATTTAATCACTGCATTCCAACGCACATAGACAAACACCATGACGACGACGCATATTGTTTCTTTGTAAGTATAAATAAACACTATGGCGGAGTGACCCACATATAATACAAAAACACTAACATACCTTTCTGCCCTGCACAAAACAATCCAATTGCCTTCGCAAAAAAGTTGTATTTTATCAAGTTAACAACGAGCGGAATTGAAATCATCAATGAATTATCACACTACTGTCTCATGTTTGTACAACACGCCCGTCTCAATGAAATTCCTGTACTGTTTACTGACCAATCCCAAACACATGCACCTGTAATGACACAGGGGTTCCATAAGGGGGTTGTATACTTGGTTGAGCAAATAAAATATTATCAAATAAATGTCCGAACGACATGAACTGATATATATCTTTCCTTGTCAAGTGTTAACTCCTCATCAACACATATTATAAAACTTTTTTACCAAAACTATTTATATGTAAATCTATAAATAAATGATATGACTCAATTTAAATAACGGACATTCGAAACTAGTTCCCCTACTGTTACCCTCAAAATCTTTTGACCTTTCGATGGGACAGTAATTTATATTATGGGGATCGATTTACGCTATATAGAACATGTTTTGTTTAGAGACATAAATTTAAATCGTAAAGAAAGAAATGTATATTGTTATAATTGTGAACTCACTTACTATGTACATACAAATGTATCAGATATCAGAAATACACTAATTTGTCTTATATTGCTATGATGAAATTGTTTTACTTTGTATTTAAACCACCGTCATAATAATTAAAACATTTGTATTCATGTACAATATTCTTTATTAACAAATCGCATTAAAAGATAGATATTAATGAAACCGCAATGTTCGTATTGCTTACTTTTATCAATGTATTTAAATAATTTTTTTTAAAACATGTTACTTGAAATGTATATGATCGCAATAATGTAGACGTAAACACCTGGTGTATTTCATGTATTGAACGCATAACATATAGATATAAGTAAAATATGTTTTTATTTTTAAATTAGTAGCTTTTTATTATTATTATTATTATTACTACTTTTATCATTTGTAGTAGTAGTAACATTTTTTAAATATCACTACAAATTAAGGTGTTTATATTAATATAGAATAAAATAGTACATTTGTATTGTTAAATAAATTTCTGCTGCTGTTTTCCCTCACTTTCTCTATGGACGAAAACTACATAAGATAATTATTAGTAGTAGTAGTATTTTCTAAATATTACTAATTTAACCATAAATAAACCTGTAGGAGCAAATTACATAAACATCACAAAATAAGATTTTTATATCAATATAGCATTAATTGATATATTTAAATTGGTAAATAAATTTCTGTTTGTTTGTTCGTTGCTGATTCTTCTTCACTTTTTCTATGGATGAAAACTATGTATGTTTATACTTATCAGCGTAGTGTTTTTCTGTTGTTGTTTTTATCATTATTATTTTTTAATATTACTAATTTACGTATTATCAAACTGTAGGAGCAATTTACAAAAATATATAAAATCAAGTTTTTTTTATATTTATATTAATATAGCATAAAACGATATTTTTATATTGATAAATTAATTCCTGCTTTTCCCTCACGTATTTTTTTGTATAGAACAAAACTATCTCATCGTGACCACTATCCCACATGATTTGTTACAGGAACTACTGTTTGTTTGTTGTTTAGCAAATTTGTTTTGACCCTCTATATGCTCACATGTTATTACAAAATGTATTTTTGTAATCTGTGAAAACAAATAAAGTATTGTTCTGTTCTGTTCTGAAAGCATGTCAATAGCAGGCTCTGTTAACGTTCACGATATACACTTACTTTTGGGGCTGCTTCAGTTCCAGGTCAACCTTACAAACTTAATATGAGACGTGTCGTGGGTAAACAGGGCTTAATGCACGTGCGTAAAGTGTCGTCCGTGTCCACACAGGATGATCCGGGATACGAAACCAAAAGCAGAAACGTCGTGAAAAAGTATGTGTGCCCGATGAGCGTGTAAAAGTCAGTACATTGGTATAAAGAAAGATCAGCTGTCACGAGGTACTTAAGAAAATGTTTGTCAGTAAGCGATACCTATTTGTTCTATTGAAAATAAAAGCTCAATACAACATGGCTTAGCATATCAAGTTTTCAAATATAATTTATACGAAACCTGACCGGCACCGCAGGACATTATCGAATCTCTGCTGGTATAGACCATCCATTACGATAGCTCACGGAACAGTTGTTATTCTCATGGTATTGTTTGCTGTATTGTCAGTTGTTTTATTGACAAAACCGGTTAATGTAGGACACTTGTTGGAACAATCATGTAAAATAATACGATGTTCATTTATTAAGTGCCACAGGTGCCGAGAACATGTTCGGTTTGGCTTTCATCTTTGCGGCTATTTACCTGGGTAAGTCACTTGGTTATATCGATATAAAATGTAACATGCAAGCAATGTAAAACCAGTATACGCATTTGAAGTAATTGCTTAAACACTTATAAAACATTTTTCATAATAATGTCAATTTTTTAATATTACAATAGTTAATAAATGACAAAGTTTATTAAGTGAAACGTTTGATAAATTGTTGACCTACAAACCAGATCTTTTATAAATATTGCGTGCAGTTAATTACCTGTGCCAGTACATAAACGGGGTACTAAACCATTTCATAAAAAAACCGATCTCTCAATTAATATTTTTATATACGAGTGGCTTTATAACGAATATCGTGAACACATAATTTTGGTTATATTCGTCGAGTGAAGTTATATATCAAACTCATGAATAATTATGTGTGTTAATGCTAGATTCGTCTAGTTAAACACATATCAAACTCATTAGAAAATGGAAATTTCAATTCATTTGAAGGAAACTGGAAAAATTTTCTTTTCAAATTCACTATTTGACGTTAATATCAAAACCTAAATATACTTGCGTTGGTTTCCTGTACTGGCAACACTTTTAGCATGGGTTTAGTTATTGTCATTGGGTTCACCATGTTTCTTTTGGTACATGGTATATGTATTGCATACAAATAACATTTAATCACCATGTTTTGTAGTTGTTGTTATATTAACTAATAAAAATGACATATATCGTGTACTTTAAAATGCGCATCGAATCCTTGTTGACAGAAAGTTGATGAATGGTCAGAATCGACCAAGATGATGTAAAATGTAGAGGAGGCCTTACTAAGAAGAACGACATTTGTATCAATCGTTGTTTAATTAGGGATTGTGGACGAAAATGTAGGATTTTCACGCGATGATGATAACAAATGAGTAAACAGTATTAAGAATGTCTCGAATTATCTAATTTGATTACAACAAACTGCTGACAAAGGCAATGCCGTATTTCTCTTTTTCAACGGTTTGCAGTCACATTCAGCGATGCATTGAGTGGGCCACCCCAGTTTGACAGCGGCTGGTTGCCATTAGAAGCACAGTCGAATATCTCCACCCTGCAGGTGCCACATGGGCTGGGACAGGTGCCCCGACTCGTGGACGTCCAGGTGAAATCCATAGAGGAACCCAATCAAGGATTTATCTTCAAGGCAATAGGTAGATTTATCACCTAATTAAGGATTGATATTCAAGGCAATGGCTAAACTACCTAATATTCTAGCCAATGGCTATCGTAGAATTCTAACATAACTTATTCGAGCTTAAGAGTAATATGTCGAACAAACTATGTATAAGACTTAATATTTAAACTATGTAACATAATCCTGGATTTGTATTAACGGCAATAGGTAGGACTCTTACCTAATCAGAGATTTATATTCAAGGCAATCGATAGATGTAACTTAATCAACTATTTGTATTCAAGGCAGTATGTGAAGCTCTAACCTAACCAAACATTTGTATTCAAGACAATAGGCAGATCTCTAACCTGTACAGTGCGTAGATCACATAGTGTACTTAGTATGTGTATTTAGGATTATATGTATATGTCGTAGATATCTGACCTTATCAGTGAATTGTATTCAAGACAATTGCTAATTTTTAAAGACATATCTATACCCAATCTAAGATACATTAATTATAATCTAGAGACAAATGTAGAACTCTAATATAAGCAGGGGATTGTATAACATGCCACAAGTAGATCTCTAACTATTTCCGCCCTAACATAATCAATGATTTAAAAGTATTTTGAGAACTAAAGATAGAACTCAAATCTAATCAGATATTTATTTGCTGAAGTATTCAATTTAGAACAAGGTCTGTGCACTCCATAAAAATAACATAATATTTAGTCTTATATCAATTACTTATTCATACACATTGATCTGATTTTCTTTATCCATTTATATCACTTGAATCGCGAGCAAATGCAACGCATCGACTAGAGATACTTCAATAATTTAGCGTTTCCTATAACATCTGATTCTCATTAACAGGTTTGGCTAATCGATATAATTGGCGTACAATTTCTGGGCACGTACAAATGGTAGTTCAGACTTTAAATACTTTTGAATTGGTATACACCAAAGAGTTTTGATTCAGAATACCGTTATACTCGTATAACTGATTTAACGTTAGTTGATTTTGAAAATTGTTGTATGCGCAGTCATGTACACAATTAATGCCTGTGGACTGGTGTAGGTCGTTGTTAATATCATTTGTTCCGAAATTCCATTTGAGTTCTTAGTGTTTTCACTATTGCTCTAATCTTTGTTATTTTCTAAAGCTTTATTTGGTTCTTCTGCGAGATCATGTGTTGTTCGGTCATTAAGGCATTCGGCGTATGATTCATCAATGATGGTATTGATATTGAGAAATGCGTACATGTGTAAACTTGAAATTGACATTCCAATAAGCTTTCACATTACATTATTTTATAAGTGCAGGTTATTCATGTTATATATAACTAAGTGCGTGTTAAGAAATGCTTTTGCCTTTGAAACTCGACAATTTGTCTTTATTGTCATAAGGACCATGTTATGTATTGATATACGAAAAAAATTCGATAACATAACATATATTGTTATGGTAATATCTTGCAGTATTGCATCGAAAAGAATAAAAACAAACATGGGCAGGAGATGATCTATTATACAAGTTGACCATTTCCTATCCTAAACAACCTCGAAATTTCAGTCGCAGTGTGGTTGATAATGTTTTATGATAATTGTTTTGAATTGGCAATTTTACGAAAGTTTGCCATTACAAAAGTCTGTAAACGATAAAAACACAATGCGAATGCTCTTTTACAACATTTAATTAATATTTGTACCATTGCTAGGAAACGGAGAAAGAGACGATGACCAAAATGAAGCTTATGGCGGGGTTATTTATAAATATAACCATGTCGAGGTGGTTGTGTTCGCACCAAATCGTTACAATCATTTTGAAGTAGGATCAGCCATAGCTACAGGTACATATTAAAACTTAAATTCAAGTCTATCATCTTGCCAGATATTTTGGCAATTTACTTAAATGTAATCCATATATTTTCAATTTCTGCTAATAGTGTTTGTCTGGTCAAATGATAGACTGTCGTAATATTGGAAATCTTTATGTAGCTAAGCAATATTGTCTAAGTGTGTTACAACAGCAGTGTAAATAAACTACGAAATAATATACGACCTTGGAATGAATAAATATACATATATGCATTGCAATCGCTCTTTAAGAACCGATTTATGTTATTTTTATATTTTAGGGAAAACGCCCTATTGGCTTGGACCCAATGTTCAGACGTCCAGGAAAGTCAACATCCGGGTCCGCTGCTGGCTTGCAACGGTACTTCCGGTCCCTTGTTTCATCACTTCCAGCACTATTTACATGCGCGCTGGCTCCACCAATCGTATGTGCACTATGTGTTGTACATCCTTCGTTTGTAATAAGAATATGATATTTTATGCAATTGACGAGTTACGCTAAGTGTTTTTTTTGAATTTTTGCTGAATTTACACACACAAAACGTCTTGTGTTTGCACAGAGCAGATATTGGGTGTGGCATATTTTACATTTTCACTGTTTGACAATTTTGACAATGTGCCTTTATTATTTTAGCTGCACCTGTCAAAGACTTAACGCCAATAATGTTTGTAATACAACAATTTGTTGCCAAAGAAATGATTTCAATGTGGAATACAATAGTAATATTCAAATAGATTAGGATAACTGGGTTGCGCATTGGAGAGAAAGTGAATTTCGTAAAACATGACAGTAAATACAAGCAAGACGTTTTCGCCAAGGCGACTCATTTTGTATTGATTGCTAAAATTATACATGTAGGCCAATGTATTATTATAACCGAACAGATTGCTTGAATTAAAATTTTCGAACCCAAAATACAAATGTTGGTTTATTAAGTAACTTAATACAGACATTATGAAACTCCAGAGACATCTTCAGGAGAGAAACACTTATTACCATCCGTTGCCTATACAATAGAGGACATCACATTTAACACTTCACAAATCATAAAAATGATTAAAACTGGGGTCACCGCCTTGGAACGGTCAATGCAAAGCATTGTGGGTTTGAACCGGTTTACAGGCATGCCGAACCTCACACTTAGTCCAGAATTAATCACAAAACGCACTTGTAAATAAACTTTAATTTCATAGAATTGCTATTCAAATTAAATAGTAATAGAAGAGAATATTTATTCAATTGAATTACAATTTAATTACTCAATGGCTTAATGTTCACCAGAGCAACATAATTGCAACTTTCTGAGGCACGATGAAATGAAGTAAATACAATGATCAGTTAAACTTAAGTTTATGATAACATATTTGATACCATTTAATGATTGAAACCTCAACCTTTAAACATATATCATTGTTTCCGCGTGTTACTGTATATGCTTGTTAGGTAAAACAATCACACAATTCTGTTTTGTCCATTTTAATACACCGTATAAAAATGTTTTGTAAGATAAAATTATGTCATGTCATTACATGTACATACAGCATTTATAGTTTACAACATTTTTTAAATTTATTCAGTATATTTTTTAGGTTTTACAATGAGAAGGATTTTCAGATTTCGTCAAGTATGAGTTGATGCGTTTTGTCTGTTATATTTATTAAAATCAACACGAGTCTGAGTATTTATTCGATACGGTCGTGGGCGGGAAAACAAACGTTATTTTGTTTTATCCTTAACCAACCATGAGGGTGCTTTTCATTCTTTTAATAGTGTATTCTGTCCATGTATTGCAAAACTAATTAATACTTGTACTCAGAAAATATTTGAGAACATATTTGAACTAAATTTATGAATATATCACAAATTGCTAAATTATAAACAAAAGTCTAAACTATGACAAAATATACTATATTTATATTATATATTAATTTTGATTTTAATTTGACACGACACATTACAACACAACATAGTACATTTTACTCATACTGTTAAAATGCATTTGTGTTATAATCAATAGAAAACAATTTATACGTAATTATTTAATATATGGCACCTTCTTATTACACGTTAAAGTAATTCGAGAATGAATATGTATTTGTATAAGCATCTGTTCTTATAAACTTGTTGATCTTGTGAATGACTGTATATATATTTTTCAAATATGTTGTTGTTGTTTTGTAATGTCTTTTCCAGCCAAAGAGACGTTCACAGAACTGCACCACCAGACATCTAAGTACCCGGACATCGTCAAGGTTCGAGCCCGACTTGCCGACGGGGAAGACGCCGGCTACTATGTCGATGCTCAGGGTAAGGTGCTCAAAATCAAAAACACAGCTTTGAACTATCATTTAAATGAATACACAAATGTCTTTAAACACATCGGTTACTAAATGTGTGTTTACATTAATCCATGTATTCGTTGGTCTGGGCTAACGTGCGGTCGTTTGTTCAATCATTTATTCATTCGATTTTCGTTCGTTAGCTCATTCAGTCATTACTTCTTTCAAAGATTGTGCTGAACGGCATGCTCTCCTTCTGCTCGTAGGCTCGTCCTTATACAACATGGCCAGTGCAAAGACTAGCGGTCTGAAATTTGGCTACAATGACGTCACTGTTCGAATTTGGGCTCCATCTGGCGGTTAGTAACTTTTTACCATGCCTGTTATCGCGCATATACCTAAATCGATACTTTTCGTACATTGTTACACCTGCCTGCTAGAAGAACCGTCGCAGAAACTAATGTAATTACATACACAGTTAGAAAGACAATGAAAGATGGTAATCGGGAATGCAACTCTGAGATGTTAGGTCCGGCTTATGTACCTGTATATCTCCATGTACAACTAAGTTTAATAACTCGTAAGTTTTTGACATTAAGTATAGAACTTCCCAGCATTGGCCGAAACTAATACCATTTGTTGAAATCGTTATTATATTCATATCAGTTTGTATATGATTTCACGGAATCGTCCATGCGATGCAACCGTCATAACGTAGTATTGGATAAATATTGTCCACAATGATGGCTTTGTTTCTGAAAACATTACTAAGAGATGTATATTTCCCAGGGAATATGCTTTTCACTCGCCAAGATGGTTGGGGAGTAGTCCCTTTGCCCCCGACAGCGAGCTCTGGATACGTTGATGTCATCGCTTGGTGTGACATCGCGACTTCTGAAGTGTTCAGCAAGACGTTTTCGCTTGACAACAATGCTACTGGTTCCACACTGGAGATCAGTGTCCCGCAAACCCTCGTGGAATTGGAGGATCTTATTATACATGCGTTGGTATGAAGTTAACAAAGTTCACTTTTCTTATGACCTCTAGCTTTGTGAAATCTGAACTAGCTAGATATAAGTAATATTGTTTGATTTTTTGCAATAAGGTTATGTTCTATTAAAATGAAAACAAGTGCCTAGAATATAATTATCGTGTCGAGTTGAATTTACGTAACAAGGGATTATAACAGGAGCCATATTCACGGCAAAAAAAAGTCCGCGTCCAAGGGTATCAGTGGACGAGAAATTTGAAAGTAAACTGTTTCATTCAATTACATAAAACAATGTCTCATTTTCCTGTAGTGTATTTTAGGAAATATATTTGAAGGTAAAGGTGACCAACGGACCAAATAAAGGATTTATGTTCGAGACGGTCGGAGGTGCTATGACCAACTCCCTTCACCTACAGCCCACATGTTCATATGGAGGGGTGGTTTCTGCGTTCAACGGCTCAACGCTGCGGGTGTGGCACCCAACTGATTTGGGGGCGTCTGTGTGTATCCCAGATGCAATGGGCTTCGGACAGTACAGCCAAGGAGCACAGGAAGGGGAGATAACATTTAGGATTTTTTCCACTTCTATTCAAGGTAAACATAAGTTTGTACCACTAGCATTTATAAGCCCGCCCAGCTACCGTAAAATTTAATCTCCATTCATCGATCTTCACAAACAGTTCACAAGCGTTACCAAGTAGGTTAAACATTATTCACCAGATATCCAAGTACAATGACTCGTAAATTTTAGATTGATTTGGAAACGCTTTTAATAGAATGAAACGCGCAGTATCGTTGAGGTCGATCTTTACCCAGGGTATTCTGTCTATGACAATCACCGTATGAGATATCCGGAATACCTGCCCGAACATTATTTCTTGAATCTTGCCGTACACTTTATTGATACATATACTAAAAAGATATTACATGAATTAATTGCTTTTTAATGGTTGTACTAAGATCGGTAGCTCTGGATACAGATTGGATTAACGTATATATTACATCAGCCCATTTAGACGTTCACGAAACCGTTTGATCTGACATACTTTTTTAGTGCCTAGACATGGTAAGTTGACATTCAGATCGTGGTTGATGCAAGTGAGTATTATTTTCAGTTGCGGAAAGACAGACCCTGCCAGTCTTTGTTAGCAGTCACTACGAACGTTTTGAGTCCGACACCGCATACAATGCTTCTGCAGTTATGACAAGGTCAGCGTCATCAATTTTGTCATGCGTCGCGTCGTGCCGAAAATACAATGCGTGCGTGCTTGTAACACTCAGTTTGGGGAACGTGTGCAGGATGTTCAATACGAAAAATAATGCACTCATGTACCTCGAGGATGGGACTGCATTATGGGCATTAAAAGCCAGGACATTTTACTAATACAGATGCATACAGATTGTTATGATAGCATCTATGACATTTTGTTCGTTGTATTTCTCAGACGCACTGCATCTGCTGTGAACAAAATTCTTTTGTACTATATGGCAACCTACTGTTATGAATAGTTTTAGTTTGTTTAAAAAATGCTTAGTAATAAATGTCGTTTCATAACTTAAAAATACATAGTTTTCAAGTTCTAAAAATGCACTTTTTGTTGTTATTGGTCATGCCATGGACACTAAATTTGACAGCTCTGTCAAGTTCCTTGATTGTGTAGCGACGATCTCCTTAATAAAGAGAAAGTTGTATTCGTCTTTACATGATGTAAACAGACCCAATGCGGATAACTGTTTTCAACCACCAATACATACTGTATTCAATATTCAAATAATAATATTCGGAAAGCAAACTCCATATTCGATACTACCGTTTTCTTTGTCCGTATTATACTAGTAGCCCGTGTTAACGCATTGCAAAACAAACACTCGCCCGATTTCAGCAATTACCGGAATGCACATTTACTCCTTCTATATTGTGTGTAGATCTAGATCTCTAGTTTGGAATGTACTTCTAACAAATAAATAGAACATAAATAAAATACAAAACTAAACTCTGGTTAACGTTTCTTCCTAGAGACACAGGGTACATCATGTCTTTAGCAACTTTCAACATATGCAGAAAAAAACAAACCAACAACAATTAACTGTAATTTTAAAACAATCAACCATTATTATTCAAATCACTCTTGCAAAGGGCAAACAAGAATAACATACAGCGATTGTGATTTATTGCGTATAACACCAAACACCAATAAATTGACACAATAATATCCACTGAACACATTCGGAGCTAATGCTTTGACATAGTCGTTAAGCCTCATATAATCATTACTCAACTCCGGGAATATCATTGTCTACGTGATATAAAATAGTTCAATTTTTTGTTCTATTTTAACGAATTATATGCTGAAAAATTGATATAATAAGAGGAATATTACACAAGCTTCGCATAAGTATTAGTATTTAGTATTCTGAGAACTTGGGTCAGTTGATTGTGTCAATTAGCATCGACTTCACACCACAATACTGACTACTACAGAACACTATGCCAGCATAATATTCTATAGGCCTATACGCTATATTCGTCGGTTTAGAAAAGTACTATATCAGGTCAGAGCTTATCTAAAGGCTCTGGATGGGGCGCAATACTTAAAATTAGAGGGAAACGTAACGCAATACAATTAGAACAAGGGAACACAACATCCAGGTTGAAAGTCATTTGGAAAATCTCTTGTAAAATGTTGCTAGAAAAAGATGGCTATACACGAGCCGTGTTGTGTAAGGTAAAACAAAAGCACACCTGCATTATTAAGCATGTTATATTGTATAATAAATCGCCTTTTATAGAATAATGTGTTTTATTTGAAAAAAAATATTTTCATGATATTCGGCATCTTTGGAAATACAAAATGTATAGCAAGTTATGAATGCAAATTGAACTTATGTTTTAATAATAATAAAAAAGATAAGTATGTTATTTGGATGACTTCGATAATACGCATAATCGTCTCATTTCTGACTAGACTGATACGTACGGCACACAATACCCACATATATAAAACATTCCAAACTGAAGTATATTCTATGCTACAAACATTTCATTATAAATTTTACGTTTGACTTACTTTGTTGTTGATAATGTTGCTTTTGACATAATACAAACATCTTGTGCTCTTCGGTTTCTTAAGCATTTTCTACTAAAATGAAAATATGTATTGTCAAGTGAAAGGAAGCAACACAAAATATAATGTGCAAACAGTAATAAAAAAGTGTTTTAACAGTACACACAGCTACTTTTTGGTACATACATTACTTTGTGAAGTCCATATTTGCACATGCATTACATATTTTGGCTAGATATCTAGACGAGTCCTAACGAATATGTCTACAACGAGAACGCTGTCCAGCCTCGTGTCTGTTAAATAGTTTATCGTATCTAAGAAGATATTGATCAGACACTGACATTGGAGCTGGCGTAAATTTAGTTGTGTTAAACGAAATATGATGTATCATTGACATTTTTGCTAATCTGGCCTAATCAATTTAATACCTCGCATGAACATTTTCTGTGATTCTTCAATACCTCTCACGAATATTTTTCTGTGATTCTTTACGACATGTCACGAATATTTTTCTGTGATTCTTTATGACCTGTCATGAATATTTCTGTGATTCTTTACTACCTCTCATGAATATTTTCTGTGATTCTTTACTACCTGTC
This sequence comes from Congeria kusceri, assembly GCA_027627225.1. Taxonomy (NCBI): domain Eukaryota; kingdom Metazoa; phylum Mollusca; class Bivalvia; order Myida; family Dreissenidae; genus Congeria; species Congeria kusceri. The sequence continues at coordinate 29,450,372 of CM051034.1, forward strand.
ACGAATATTTTCTGTGATTTTTTAATACCTCTTATGAATATTTTCTGTGATTCTTTAATACCTCTCATGATTATTTTCTGTGATTCTGTAATATCTTTCATGATTATTTTCTCCTATTTTTTAATACCTCTCATGACTATGTTCTGTGATTCTTTAATATCTCTTATGACTATTTTCTGTGATTCTTTAATATATCTCATGACTATTTTCTGTGATTCTTTAATACCTCTCATGACTATTTTCTGTGATTCTTTTTAATATCTCTCATGAATATTTTCTGCGATTCTTTAACACCTCTCATGACTATTTTCTGCGATTCTTTAATACCTCTCTTGGCTATTTGCTGTGATTCTGTAATGTCTCTCATGACTATTTTCTGTGATTCTGTAATGTCTCTCATGACTATTTTCTCTGATTCTTTAATGTCTCTCATGATTTGTTTGGGATTCTTTAATACCTCTTATGACTATTTCTGTGATTCTTTAATGTCTCTCATGAATATTTTCTGTGATTCTTTAATACCTCTCATGACTATTTTCTGTGATTCTGTAATACCTCTCTTGACTATTTTCAGTGATTCTTTAATACCTCTCATGATTTGTTTGGGATTCTTTAATACCTCTCATGACTATTTCTGTGATTCTTTAATGTCTCTCATGAATATTTTCTGTGATTCTTTAATACCTCTCATGACTATTTTATGTGAGTCTTTAATACCTCTCTTGACTATTTGCTGTGATTCTTTAATGTCTCTCATGAATATTTTCTGTGATTCTTTTATACCTCTCATGACTATTTTCTGTGATTCTTTAATACCTCTCTTGACTATTTTCTGTGATTCTTTAATATCTCTCATGAATATTTTATGTGATTCTTTAATACCTCTCATGACTATTTTCTGCGATTCTTTGATACCTCTCATGGTCTTACCAAACTCACATGCGCCAGGAGTGGGAAGCGAACCCGGGACGTCTTGGTGAGAAGCGAGTGTACCAATCACTGCGCTAGCCGGACCGCCCTTTAAATCAATTCCAAAAAAGTTGTATGTATACATGTATATCGTACTGTGGTATTGTGAAAGGATTTAATTGTTTACTATTTTGTGATTGTCGGAAAGAAGCTTAGCAATATATAATGCAAAATCACATGGATTTGCAGAATAATATACATTCAAAACTGGAGCAGAGTAATTGTATGGATATGTTAATTAAAATTCAAACGCGCAATCCGAAGAGGAAAAAGTGTATACATGGGATTTAAAATGAAATGATAATGACAATACATTCGACGTTGAATATTTTCAATCTAACCTTCTACAAATGAAAATCATACGCAAAATTATAGAATGAATTATTCAATCATTTTATGCGTGATACTTTTGATACATTTTCCAAAACAATTAATGGAAAACTGAATGAATGAATGAATGAATGAATGCTTGGGAGAAGCTAACAGCTTAACAGTGGTGTATTGACATTTCATTAAACATCCACTTTGCCTCCACGAGGTATGCTCGTTTTCACATTTCTGTCTAACGTGCTTGCGGAAATAGTATAATAGTAACTGCGATCAAATGTAAGATTGTGAGAATTTAAAATGCAAACAAATGTGGCGCTTTGGCATTGGCATGCATTCGAATAACACAAAAGATTGTTCGAATGTGAGAATTATATGGAATGTGTTTCAGTTCAATATTAGAAGACACCGTTCTAAATGTTTGTATTTTATTTATTCTAAGCACTATTTCATGGGATGTTAATTTCTTGGCCGCAATGGTACATTGACGATTTCATGTCAAATTAAGTTCGTAAAACCAGTATAGGGCATGTAAAGTACCAGCAGAACAATTACTGAACAAATTAACTTAAGCTGAGTCAAGACATAGACATACGATTTCAATCATTCGCCGATGTACCGATACCGTCTACAAGTTTATTTCATAATCACGTAACTGCGTAATTAGAAACTTACGGTGAATTTTGGTTGTTCGCAGAACGACTAAAGGAACCGCTTCTGAATTGCCGATGGTCTGAATCATTATGATTTTAACGGATTTATTACATATACCTATTCGCCTACGCGAAGTAAGAAGTGCCGTTTTGAATATCATGAACGTTTCCCAAATACATAATCGTTTTGATAAAGAATGTGATTAGAACATAATATGCTCAAAACCAACACGAAATAGTTGGGTAATTCACAGCTTTCAGTATAGGTTTTAGTAAAATCGCGGAAGAAAGTAGTACACTGTGCAGCGTTTCGGAAGTCATTCGTAAATGGTTTAATTGGGTCACGATCCAAGTAGAATCATGGGCATTATAATCCTAACATGTTCATTTTTGCTTATTGTCGATGCAAGTTAAAGTGTTTAGGTGTGGCATATTTTTTAATGTATAACTATTCATTTTACCATGAATATCTATTAACAAACATAGATAGATCTTTGATTAGAACAATCAAAACCGGTCACGAAGAGAGCCAAGAACGAAACAAGAGATTTGAATGCAGGTTTTTTTATATTTTGATTGGTAAGATGTCCATTAAAAACATTTCTGCAAAGTTTTATTTTTATTAACATATTGCTGGACTGCTGCTTTAATATCGAACGTTTGCTTAAACGGTTGAAAAGCTTGAAACACTGTCGTTGCATTCATAATGATATTAATATTTTTAATATTTAGCACCTTGTTTGTTTTTAAGGTTTAAATTGAGTTTTGTTCAACGTCATAGTTATTTCTCTTCGACAAATTAATATACTGTATTCCACAGAGATTGCCCGGTAATAAAACTGATAACGATCACTTTTCCCTATATAAGTACATTCGAAGAATGTTAGTTGGTTGTGAAAATTGAATGTTTTAATGTTGAAAGTTGTTTTTACAGGCCTTATTTATTTTAAATCGCGAAAGAAAGTAGTATAGTATAAAGCTTTAAGTATAAAGCTGCTGTAAGTTACTGTATAGTTTTCACACCTGTTAACGTTTTACTAAGTGACGTGCGTTTTACAATGGACCTCAATTCATCTACTACACTTTTGACAACAGATACAATTCAAAACGGCATAACTACACAATGACTATATATATTTTAAATTCTTATTTTATTACGTGGCAATATATATTACATTTCGAAGATTATAAATCGCCAAGCAATATCTCTGTTCAAGTTATATTTATAATGATGACACAAATATTACAGTAAAACCCGGAATGTAGTATTCATTAAAATGAAGTAATATTAATATTTTTATTTAATGTTTGACTTTTGGGGAAGAACATATTATTATGCATTTCACGTCGTGTTTGCTGGTTCTGGCTTCTTAACCGGAATTTAAATTCAGTGATTTTTATTTTCTTCACATAAGAAAACTGAGCTGTTAGCGTAACTATAATATTTTACCAACAGAACTGTGCACCATCACAAGATATTGCACAGTTAAAAAGTCCATACTTGTTTTATTAGATGACTTATAAAATAAATGACAGCTGATGGCGTTTTAAAAATAACGCACACATTTATTTGTTTCAATAATAATTTCAAAACAATAATATATAATTCGGTTACTTCCCTTATTTTAATGTTAACTGTTTCGCTGAACGAGTATTACCGACTCGTACTTCGGGACAATACGTAATTGAACGAAACGAGCCTCGCCTAAATTCGCACTTTTATTGGGATTCCCAATAAGCTTTTTTTAGTTACTGTGCAATATCATCTGATATTTGCACAGCTGAGGTAAAAGCTGTGCAACATCATATATGATTTTCTTTCCAAGGTGTGTCGCTGAGCCAATCAAATAACGTTTATTTATAAGTCATATTATAAAAGGTGATATTTGATATGGCATACCTCTCTAATTGCCCAGATTGTCTATGATAACGCGTTTCGAGAAGTTTTATCTGACGTTATGGAATTAAATTTTATAGAAATATAAGCGCAAAATGCACTAATATTTTCAATAACAACTAATAAATGTAATAAAAGTCACTGATAATATTAAAAACTGTAGACATATTGGACTAAGTTATTTGGACAAGTGGATAAGAACAATCGGACGCTATGATATTGAACAGTGCATTAACATTTTCAATAACTAATATATGTAGTACTAACAAATGTTATAACAATCATTGAATGAAACTCTTGATTTCTAATATTCAAAACTGTAGACATAATTTCGTTTGGACACAATCCCAATAAACTTTTGTAATCTATTCTTTTTAATTCAAACTTATAATGCTATAAACATTTGAAATGTGTGAGTTGTCGCCAATGTTACACAAAAGCGAACAACTGCAGTGCCTTCAGCGCTTTGATTTAATAAAAGCTGCACTTTCCAACTATTATATTTTCCTTCTTATTTTAAGTACCGAACGATTAGCATATAGTTTAAAGTTGAATGCTAATTATTGTCTGTATTGTTTTCGTTATATTTATGGCACGTTTAACGTCATGAAAACAATAATGCAGACATTTCGTTACGCATAATTTGAGAACATGCTTATTTGTTAAAAAAAACTGAGTAGATTTAAATGAGTAGTTTATACTACGTCAGCCGTTTTAGAACAGTTTCTCGTTAAAATTTAATTCACAATAGTTTTATTGCAAACCTTTCATTGATTTCCAGGACATCTGTTGTAACACTCACGGTGTGTTGATCTGTTCAAACACTTCTGTTTAAACAGTACGTAGTTATATAAGGATCTCCGTTGTTATAACGCCTCTGTAAAAGTACTTGTCTCAATGAGATAAACAAATCATCACTAATTATATTGTGATCTAATTGGACATGTTTTAGTCTTGCTAACATTGGCCAAATCAGCCAACATCTACATATTTGAATAATTTAATTTATAGATATTTATGTTTGGTTACAACTTTTTCTTCATGAAAGGATCAATATTACTGACTCAAAATAGTTATGATCTTAAACCGTTTAGATACATTTGGCTGAATGACAGGTTTAGCCACGAAGACCTCAAATAACGGTTACCTCAAATATATCAAAATGTGTAAAGAAACTAACACTTCAGTAGAAGCAATGGTTCTTCTTCTGTTTCCGGCGCATTGCAAATGACTAGAAATATTAAAGCGATCAGTTGTTTTTATGAACTGTGTGCTGGCCAGTTCAACTTAATTATTAACATCAGTGCATGACTTTGTGTTTACGGTTTTAATAGGAACGAGTTGTCATATGCATTGGGGAATGTGTTACTTTCTTTCGGCAACAACCATAAATACATATTGGGTGAGTTTCTGCATATGTTCGATTTTCCTGTGTTCGTGTAATGCGTAGAATGCTATTTGTAAACAGCTATGATTGGTAACGCTATATTGATACACATGCATGTAAACAGATTCATCCAATAAGAAATGATCAGGCGTAGAGTGCACAATATTTCCAACAATCATTTCAGTTTTGCTTTATTTAAACTGTTAGCATATTGCAGATTCCGCATATGTGTTAGGCCTGTTCAGGGCTTTACGGTTGATACGTGATGACAATCCACATTCCACTTCGATGCACTGTTGTATACAGTCAACATGGGTAAACAACGTAACACTATTTGTATTGTGCCAAATAAAAAATGTATAGATATTAGCCGTTCGGTATTCATGTTAACGTTATGGAATTCCCACAAATGTCAATCACATTCAGATTAAATCTGTTGAATTCCCAGTCATTGTACTCTGTTATCTCTTTGATTAACTGTTAACTTAGTGTTCACAAAAGAGCACGTGGCAGTGCCTGTGATTTGCTTGCCAACCGTAGCCGGGTTTAAGTTTAAGTAATCAATGAAACAATTAAAAGGTCTATTACTACAAGGTCAAAAACGTGACAAAGTTCTATCAATTAAACTGAAATTTCATTCAATATACTCGTACCTTTTAAGACCGTGTGAATTATATATAGTATACACCCTTAAGACAGTAAATAGCACAATTCGCTTTGTGTACAGGTGAATAAAATTTTATTGATTAGTAAGGCTACCTATGAAGCGTTTTGATTAAACACTTCAAATATTAATTGAGTTTTACAATGCGTGAAATTTGATTTGCGAAATTTGAATGTACCTTCGAGCGGCCCCATAAATAAATCATCTGTGTTGAATGCCATCATTGTTTTAATATTTGACACTAATGTATACGGATATTCAGCATCGAACAATTTTCGATTTATTATATTGCCCAGTTTATTTCATTCAGAATATAAATAAAACGGCGGCATAGAGTGGACATGAGAAATATGTGATAACTATCACGTGCGCACGTAATAGCTACCACGTGAGCACGTAAAAACTATTGTCTGCGCACGAAATAACTAACATATGAGAAAACGTGAACTATCTAAAATATTTTCGAAATGGAGGTCGAGGACAATTCCCTATTCCCGACCTCCATTTTGAAATGCGCACTTGATAGCTATCACGTGCGCACATGGTAGTTATCACGTGCGCACGTGATGAATAAAATATTTTTCAAGTCACCTCTACACCGCCGTACTACGGTTGTGACAGAATAGTGTGTTATTTAAGGATACCTTATTTAAGGTGATTTCATTCGGCAAAGATGTGATCAATTTCAAATTCAAACACTATTCAACTATATTGCTACTTAGACACTTGTACAAACCTGTATATTTAATTTTCGTGTTCTAGGCATCGAAAAATTTCGTTGTTTTTTCCAAATATTTGACTAGTCGTGTAGATAAGTTTCAAAGAAAAAAAACAAGTGGAAATAATAATAACATACATAACATAAACGCGATATCACGATATATATTATTGGTGAAAACGCGACAGTATGATGGTGAACACACAGTTGTATAGATCTATTGCATTGTCATCATCGTGCTATCGTTTTATCGCGTTTTCGTTATTGCAGTTTCGTGATTTCGCGTTAATATCATCGTAGGATCAAGTATCGCGTTTGAGATCAACATATTCAAAGGTGATGGCAATAACGGAATTCCGTATCAAAGCCATATCCAGTTTTAAATGATTTTTCGCGTTATAATTCATCAACTTAACTTTATAGAGCTGCGCACCAGTATCAGCATCAATGCCTTTCCGACCGCTTACGAATTGCTGCTAGCATTTGTTACAAGTCCATTGGATCTGCAACATGACGACTACATTGAGGACGATTGTGATCAAAGGTTTAGGTAGACCTTTACTTATATATATTTTGTTCTTTTCTCGTTTGCATAACTTGTGCATTTTATAAAAAATGTCGTTAGTTTATGTCATGTTGTGTCGTTAATTTGATCAATTCATTTCTTCTTTCTTTTAATATGTTTTCTTCCTTTCTGTATTAATTAGTTTTCATGCCTTTATTTATTTCTTCCCTACTTCTTCCCTACTTCATTCATTCGTTCGTTCGAACGTTCGTGTTCGTTCGTTCGTTCATTAATTCATTAATTCACCCGGGCGGGGTGGCGGCGTCAACTTTTCGTTTCCGCTCTCTAACTCGAGAATGCATTGAGCTATTGTAATGAAACTTCATACAAAGATACCTTATATCGAGACCGCTTGGGATTGCATATGGAGTGGGTGGAGTCAAGGTCAATGTCACTGTTACGAAAAATAGAAAAACGGTTTCCGCTCAATAACTTGAGAACGCATAGAGATATTTTAATGACACTTCATACATAGATTCCTTATATCAAGTCCTTGCTTGGGATTGCATAAGGGGTGGTTGGGTTCAAGGTCAATGTCACTGTTACTAAAAATAGAAAAACGGTTTCAGCACAATAACTTGCAAATGCATTGATATATTTTAATGAAACTTCAAACATAGATACCTTATATTGAGACCTCGGTTGGAATTGCATTCTGGGTCGGTGGGGGTCAAGGTCAAGGTCACTGTTACTAAAAATAGAAGAATGGTTTCCGCTCAATAACTTGAGAATGCATGGAGTTATTTAAATGAAACTTCATACATAGATACTTTATATGGAGACCTCGCCTGGGATTGGATATGGGATGGGTGGAGTCAAGGTCAAGGTCACTGTTACTAAAACTTGAAAAACGGTTTCCTCTCAATAACTTGAGAACGAATTGAGATATTTTAATGAAACTTCATACATAGATACCTTATATCTAGACCTCGCTTGGGATTGCATATAGGATAGGTGGGTCAGGGTCTAGGTCACCGTTACTAAAAATTGGAAAATGGTTTCTGCTCAATACATTGAAAACACATTGAGATATTTTAATGAAACTTCATATGTTGATAATTGAGACCTCGCATGGCATTGCATATAGGGTGGGTGGAGTCAAGGTCACCATTACTAAAAATAGACAACAGATTTCGCTCAATACGTAGAGAACGAATTGAAATATTTTAATGAAACCTTATGTGTAGATACCTTATATCTAGACTTCCCTTGCGATTGCATATGGGGTGGGTGGGGGTCAAATTCATCATTACTAAAAATAAAAAAATGGTTTCCACTAACTTGAGAACAAATTTAGATATTTTAATGAAAATTCAAATGTAGGTACCTTATATTGAGACCTCGCTTTGGATTGCAAGGTCAAGGTCACCATTTCCTAGCCATAGATGTATGACCTTCACCTTGCACCCAGAACTTTCTTTAATTCTTGTGCTGACTTCTATGCATTTCGTTCGAAAAAATTGGTTTTCGTGGAATTTACTTTTTTCTTGTTATTGCTTTCTTCCTTTCTTTTTCGATCATTTGTTTATATGCTCCTATGAAGCGTCAGAGGTTTCAATGCACTGATCATTATGAAATATATAATGGCTGTATGTATTAATGAAATATCCATACCATATCCAAACCATCGAACAATTGTGATTTTATAATTACATGTAAGAGTTAAATGAAACATAAAGTTTATTTATGATACAATTAATATATATACTCAACCAAAGTTATGACGCAGACAATGAAAATTGTTGTATTTACTTTATTTATAAGAATTTCAGCTGCGCCATGGTAAACACGTAATTTTTTCATATTTGTTTACAATATTTTGGTAGAACACATGCCTGTATAACTCAAATAATCATAACTGGCATTTCAAGCTGAACTTCTTACAAATAAAGAAAATACAAAAATTTTCATTTGTTTTCGTTTAATGCGTTATAACTTTTGTTGAGTGCATATCTGAATCGAAATATTATTTTTAAGCTCAATCAACATTTGGATTTTCCGTACCGCCACAGTTTGACAGTCAGTGGTTGCCGTTACGGGCTCAGTCGAAGACGCTGTCTACTCGGGTTGTGTCCCATGGACTCGGAGAGGTTCCCCGCTTTGTTGACGTTCAGGTGAAAGTCTTACAGGGAGCCAACCAAGGCTTCGTCTTCAAGGCCGTAGGCAAGTGTACACTTGTAAATGATATCGGCCTCTAGAGAAGTATATGAATGTCTAATTTGCAAACACTTGTTAAAAAGATCCATTTACCAAAAGTATTTCATAAATTCATTGGAAAAGTTTAATAATGTTAAGTAAACCATTTGTTAATTAGTTATGTATCGTTAATCCCCATTAACATATATTAACAGTTATAGTTACAGATTATGAAAAGGAAATTAAAGTATATTTTGTTGCTTACAACAAACCAACTCATTTTTATAAATATATTATGTTTTATCGTCCAGGAGACGCTCAATGCTGGGTCGGCCCCAACAATCAGTCTACTTTGGAGGTGAAACATACGGGTACGTTGCTGGGCCTTGATCGCACTTCCGCCTACGTGTTACAACCTGTCAAACATCTACATGCGTGCTGCTTCAACCAATGGTAGGTAATGTTTTTTTTACAAAGTACACCGTGAGCTAGTGTTTATCAGTTACTAAGCAAATTCCAGAACTAGACAAATTGAAGATACGGTCTAACTATATGGTATGTTATAAGAGTGAATTCCATTGTGAAAACATGCTAGAGAAATGCCCAGATCGTAAATGTAATTTTCACATAATGCCGTCGATCAGTATACCGAGCAAGCACAGATTCCACCTAGCTAACTAGAAATTATTATTATTACAGGGTTTTTAAGGTTGAATGAGATCAATGTTGTGATAGAATCGTTCGGTATTCGGTTTCAATAGGGTTCGGTTTATACAGTTCTTTTTAAATATAAAACAAGAAGGAAAAAAATCGGGACCGATACAGAGTTCGGTTCGGACAGATTTCACTGTACCTGAGATTACCAGACCGTCTGACAGAAGGACATTCAAACAGTGCATACTTGAATTATCTTAACCACATTTATTCTAAAGGTGAAAAAATGGTAATAAAAAAATTAAAACATTTAATATATGGTGGTATTTTGGCTTCCATAAGTGCACGATGCTAAGTTGAGATTAAATGTATTAATATTTATCTATGTGTCTGTCTTCCACAGTGAGCGACACGTTTGTCGAGCTGCACCACGGTCTGTTGAGGTACCCGGATGTAGTGAAGGTGCGCGCCAGGCTGCTGGACGGTTTGGACAAGAACTGGTACATCGACGCTCAGGGTGAGTTGTGAAATGAATAGAGATCCTCTTCTCTTCATAACCAATCTACCGACCAAGTTTTAAGAACTTGGGTTTAAGGGTTGCGGATAAGGTTTTGTAATTATTGGGTGTTTTTAATCTTTCGCTCGGTTTGATTTTGACCTTTGACCCAAAGACCACAAAATCTATGGGCACCCACTACAAGTCATAACCTACCCAGCTACCAAGTTTGAAAACCCTAAGCAAAAGGGTTTCCGACAGACCATCGGGGGCATACAAAGGATCCTCTACTAGTCATGACAAACATATCTAACAATTTCAGAATCTAGTCCTAAGTTTTGTTGTTATTGACCCGACAAGGTTTTACTATTATTCAATGTTTGGTGTTTTTATTATCTTTTGTCGGTTTGACAGTGACTTTTGACATAAGGACCCAGATAGAGATCCTATACTAAGGGTTGCAAAGTTATTGCCCTGACAAGGTTTTACAATTATTATTTTAAATCGTTTGACCTTTGACCCAATGACCCCCAAATACAAAGGGATCCTCAACTAGTCATAGGCTACCTACTTACCAAGTTTTAAGAACCTAGGACTGTAGTTATTTTCCTGACAAGATTTGGTCCAGCGACAGACCGACGGACCGACGAACAAACAGACCGACAGACCGACATTTCAAAGCAATATACCCCTTCTTTGAGGTGGCGGGAAAAACAATGAATGTTTCAAATCATTTTGCACACACACTTATTAGTAGCGCATCTGTTTTAAACACGTTCGTCGGTGGTGCATTATCCTGTAGCCCCCGCTGACAAAACTGGCGGACTGCATTTCGGATACAGCAAAGTCGCAATTCGGATTTGGACGTCAAAAAGTACCTTTTCATCAATATATGACACAAACAGTTAGTTTAAACAAATTAGGTTCATTTGTTGGTCAAATCAAATTGGTTTTTCAGCTAAGTGGGAACATTGATTCGGCGCAATATTGCAAGGATGGGACTACTTTTACAAACGTTACGCAAATTCTAAAAGACTTATCCAATTCATTAGGATGAGTAATTCCTTTCAGAGGCAACATTATAAAACCCTACAGAGTTTTCTTTTAATTCTACGTGAATTATTGGCACTAAAACAAGTACATTTTATAACAACACGCCAATAAGTGTTGTAAATGTGTTATTATATTAAGGTCATTAATACAACGCATGATATTTTAAAGAGACTGTATTCTTCAAAAGAGAATACGGGTGAGGTTCGTCCAATGTTCGTGGCTATTCGTACGCCGGCGTTGTGGACGTCATTGCCTGGTCTGACATCAAGACTCCACGCGCCTTTAGTGCAACGACGCCAATAGGTCCTAGTGTGGTGGGTGAGAAGCTTGAACTTTCACTGCATGGAGAGGGAATGCTCGTAGAAAATGTTCTCGTGCACACAATGGTATAATTAGCATGCTGATTAAGAAATTCATCCCCCAATTGTGTCAATTATTTGACTTTGATCGTCTGCCTTTCTTTTGAAAATAAACTAAAGAAAACATACAAAATAACACGAAAAGCATACAATGACGCCACGAAAATTAACAATATGACGTCATAATACGGTGCGTGTTCGCTTTATTATACACTGTAGAAATACACTTAGGTTTGTCCCACGTGGTGTTATTTCGTAAGTGCCGCTGTGAAGATGGGATAAAGTTGTGTTTCAACTGCTGATGCACCTGGTGTTTCATAATAAATTTCATGCAACTGACTAATTGTTTCAAACTAAATCCGGTTGGTGAATGGCGAAGAATCAACTATATTAAATTTTACACTTTAACCTTATCTCTGTCATTTCGCACGAGTATTTGTCTTTACAGATAAAAATCCAGGATGGAAAGAACGAAGGTTTCGTATTCGAAACCATTGGAAGCGCCATGACCAATACCATCTACCGTGGAACGCCGTGCATGTATGGTGGGGTCATCTCCGCCCACAACGGGACCTTGGTGCGGATTTGGCGATTGGATCACGCTTCCGCTGCTGCTGTATGTCATGCTTTGGATATTTTCTGACGCCACGAAGAGTTACGCCTTCCAAAGCCATCATTAAATTCATCGTGAATATCTACGAACAATTAACTAATTTCTGGCAACTGTTTCTATAAGCTGGATGTATTAGTCATAAAATTATGTAGCTTGCTTGAAAAGCGATATCGTCAGAAAAAAGAATTGCTGCTTCTAAATTACTTTTAAATTTGTCAGTTAAAGAATTTATTCATGATCATTATGGCGTACTGCTGGGATTACATTAAAACAGATAATTGTATTTACAAAATAAAATATGGCAAGTAGTATACAACTTTAAAAGTTTTCCAAACTTATTTACATTGAGGTCAAAAACGTTCGAGTTATTTTTGTGTGTTATAGAGTTCTATTGGCATGCAAATTGATCTTCTAAACACTCGTTCACAATGTTTGTGATGATACGTGTAGTACTGTGTGTTTGAGTTCATTTATATCGCATACAATTTCTACGTTCTATTTCAGTCGAAAATGCCTACAATGTCCAACCAGTATATGCCTGCAACCACTTTCAAAGAATCGCAACCAACACCGGATACAACTCTACAGCGATAGCGACAAACAATGCTACGTCGCTGCTAGCATGTGACTCCGCCTGTCGAACGCACCGCGCATGCGTCATGTACGCATTCAACCTGGCTACCGGATGCAGCATATACAACGAGTCGGAGCACCAGCATAACAAGCAATTAATAAACTAATGGCACATTTGAACAGTTGCACTTCTTAATTATATCGATTCTCGAATGCAAGCGCCACAACCATGTCGGGACCGATTCAGTAACGCTGACAGGGAGCACTTCACATCGTGCTTGATCACAGGGATTGGCCTCGACAGGGACTGACCAGGACGGCCTGGGAACGCTTTTTGCAGAAAGACAACAATATTGCCATTCGATCGGCGATATTCTCAAACACATCACGAGAAGAGTGTACAGTTAAACAAATAGTATTGGACAGTGTTGAATCCGAAAATATAGATACATGCGGCCTGAAGGCATTACTTGTCGACTATGAATACAACGTACATAATACCTACGTTGATTCCGCAGCCACTCAGCAGACAAGCCTTGAACTCCCAACACCATGGAACTGCTCTTACTTTCTATCATATAATGCGACAGGCGCCATGATGGTAATACCGTATTTGCCACATGAACTTAACAGCATAATGCTCATATTCTAGACACCATAGACAAGAACTACTGCGCCCATACCTGTGCAAATCATGCATATTATAAAGACCGCCTCAATGTACATTGGCAAAGGTGGCGTAGCCATATTGTAGTATACGGACCATGACGACATGGTAGAACTTATTTACACCGACAGTTATAGGACAGAAGCCAATCGACTCTGCTTCGGTGGTTGTGCAAGTGTACCTACCTTCAGCGATTCTGAGCATCGAAACGTTTACGAATACAGGCGGCATGCCAGATTGATTCTTTGTAAATACAGAAAACAATTATCTAATTATGATGGTCGACTTTCACGCTAGATTCCCTCGTAACGACACCACCACTAAAAGTAGAATTCGTGATTTATACGTGCACACGTTGACCACGACATTCCATCCAGCTGTTGTTACGGAAACAAGCGCCTGCACCGAATCAGTGTTCACATTTTATCTTGCAACGAAAGCCGACCGCCGCATATCGACACGTCACCGCGTTCTGCTCGACGAACGGTTAACACACACACCATCAAAAGTTGCTTCATTATACGTCTGAGGGCCATCTACCGGTGTACATCGACCATTCCGTCGCTGCAAAAAGACATGAAAACTGCTCATCAATAAAGAGTAAAATTAAAAAAAAATAACATCGCATAAAACAACGCATTAAAAGGAAAGTAACCAAACTTAAGCACGGAGATCCACCTAACTACAATGACATCGATGCAACATACACTATCATTGCTCACTACAGTACGTCTCGAAAGATGTTTCCAAATAAAAATACACAACTTTTTCAAAACCAGATTGGTCAATTAACGTTTGTTTGATACACACGCACACACACATACATGCATATATGTATACTAATAATGATAATAACTTCATGTCATGAAGAAATCACATTTAAACATTTTTTTTTCAATAAACATACAAAAGTAAAACAATGCATTGTGTAAGCATACCTGTATATGTACAACTATTATTAACACGTACTACTACTACTGCTACTACTACTACTACTACTACTACTACTACTACTACTACTACTGCTACTACTACTACTACTACTACTACTACTACTACTACTACTACTACTACTACTACTACTACTGCTACTACTACTATTACTACTATTGCTGCTACTACTACTACTACTACATTATACTACTACCACTACTGCTGCTGCTACTACAACTACTACTACTACTTTTACTACTACTACTACTACTACTTACTACTACTACTACTACTACTACTACTACTACTACTACTACTACTACTACTACTACTTACTACTACTACTACTACTGCTACAACAACAACAACTACTACTACTACTACTACTACTTCTACTACTACAACTACTACAACTACTACTACTATTGCTATTACTAGTACTACTACTACTACTACTACTTCTACTACTACTACTACTACTACTGCTACTACTACTATAATAATAATAAAAAAATAAATAATAATATTAATAATAATATTAATACTAATACTTCTACTACTAATACTTCTACTACTACTAATTCTGTTACGACTACTACTACTAGTACTACTACTACTACTACTAATAATAATAATAAGAAGAGTAATAATAATAATAATAATAATAATAATAATAATAATAGTAATAATAATAAGACGCATAACACAACAGTAGTAAGCATATGGTAAAAAGCAATACATAAACATGATTCATTGATTTGTTTAAAAGTATAGATTAAGGTTATTTAATTAAAATACTGATAAACATGCTTTAAAAACGAACAAAATACATTAATTTCTATATAATACGGAGTTATTAAGTTATGCGTAATTAACTATTTGGTATAAATGTTAACAGGATGGCCATTCCACAATGTTTGACCATATTCAGATTATTTCAAAAGCATTTCCAATTAGTGTACTCTGTTTTATCTTCGATTAACCTAGTTTACACGAACGAGCACGAGGCAATGCTTGTGATGGACTAGCAAAAAATGTAAATTGGAATTAAATAAAAATCAGAGAAGTTTAAGTAATAAAAAAAAAAAGTCTATTACTGCCATATTTGAAACGTAGAACAAAGTTCTGAACAAATAACTGGCATGTCATCAATATAGTTCAATTAAGTTCCTGAGAATTGTGTATATATATTTGAAGTCAGTAAATACCAGTTTTCTTTGTTAATTCACGTGCTTTTAAAATTGTATTGATTATTAATTGGACGGCACGCGAAGTTTGTAATTAACTAAGTGTTTGAAAATTGAATAGGACTGGACTTCGCGCTGACCCATTACTTAATCAAATAACTATGTTCAATAGCACAATTATTTTAATATTTAAAACTAATGTATACTGACATTCAGCATTCAAAGGATTCTCGTTTTATTATATTTCTATGTTTCTTTCATCAAGGACGATAGAAGTGTCTGTTATTTAAACTGATATAATTGGATGCTTTCCTAAACTGCTTTCAAGCGAACTTGTGTTCGATTGTATAATCAAAAGTAATTAATTAAATTCAAAAACTTTCTTCTTCAAACCATAACATTACATTTTTGAGCTCTTTTGAGAAAATTAAAAATTGAAATCTGTTAAATATATTGCTTTGTCACCTTAGCAAACGAGTTAATTGAACTTGTTTTCAAAGCATCCAATACATATTTTAAGTATTCGACCAATCGTGTAAACAATCATCAAAGTTTAGATCAAATGGACAAGTATTCCTTATAAACACTAATTCTGATTTAATTGTTAATAATTATTAAGTACATGATTCATGATTATCTGAGTTGAGTTATTGATAGCTTTTAGTTCAGAAAACTTTCCCCGCTCTCCATTTGTCGAGGTAATTGTGTAAATTAACAAAAGACAGAACTATAGAAGCCCTAATAGCTTTATCAAATTTTGATATATTTTTCTCATCAATATATCAATTCAAATTTCCACAGCTTCACACAATAAACAGTCAATACATTCAAAACTGCTACCGATTTGCTGCCAACAACTGTCACAAATCCATTTCATATGCAACATGAAGACTGCATTAGGCACCATCGTGCACATCGTAGCTTTAGGTTAATTTGTATTATATGTATTCGTTTTTTTTCATTTGCTATAAGTATACATTATGTATACATGTGGGGGGGGGGGGGGTTTGGGGGGGGGGTTGTATAGATTTTTTAAAGTATTTTTATTTTTTCCTTTTGTTTGTTTCTATTATTTGGTGTAGTTATTTTATATATGTTTTTCTTTATTTATTTCGATCGTTTTTTATGTGTGTGTTTTGTGTGTGTGTCTCTGTTTTGAGTATTCACTTTTTCTTTCGTTCTTTATTTCTTGAGTTTTTCTATTGACGTTCGTACGAAGGGTCATATATATATGTTGGATTGTCCTTTCGTTTCTGTGTTGTTTCTTTCTGTCGTGCTTATGTTATAAAATGAAACACCAGACTGTATCTTACTTTAATGCATTAATCATATTGTGACTATATATATTAACGAAACATCCAAACCAATAAACGACTGAGTTTGCATAATTATAGCAAGTGTCATAAACATAGTCCACATTTGCTTACATTCGATATATAGCTGAATCATACAGTATAAATGCGGCCTATTATTTTTAAAGCACAGTGTACACTTGGATTTTCCGGACCGCCCCAGTTTGACAGTCAGTGGTTGCCGTTACGGGCTCAGTCGAAGACGCTGTCTACTCGGGTTGTGTCCCATGGACTCGGAGAGGTTCCCCGCTTTGTTGACGTTCAGGTGAAAGTCTTACAGGGAGCCAACCAAGGCTTCGTCTTTAAGGCTGTGGGTAAGCGGCATGCATTTCCATTTATACATATCATGTTGTGCATGATAAATATTTTCCTGCTCGGTCTGCTTGTAATTCAGTGTATTAGAAGACAAGTTATGCATAAATATTGTTTATAGGTAGCGGCGAGCGAGATGACGACTCAGCTGACCCATATGGCGGGGTCATATATCTCTATAACGACCAGGAGGTGGTTGTCGTGGCACCAAACATGCACAACCATCCCACTTATTGGAGAAATCGCTACTTATTGGAACATTGAACATGATATAAATACATTTACGTCATTTTATCTATTAACACACACAAGAAGAAGACTGCAGTCGACATAACGGTTGGGTACGTTTCAACTGTTTGCAGTATGTGTGTAATGTGAAGGAATATTCAACAATGAAACAAATTTAAGAGTAAAACAACCCGTGGATTTATTATCAAGTGAATCGTTATTCAACTTTTCTATCAGTGCATAATGTTGAGATGTTGACGATTGCTCTGAAAAACTATTCCCCACACGAGATGTAAAACTGGGTGCGGAAAGCAACTGCACTCAGGATTCGGAGATGCAGCCTGCCGTGTTTGTGATGTAAGCTGCATAATATTGGTGGGACAGCAATGGGTATCACAGAGCTTCTGTATCACGTGCTTCCTGGCGGAGTCAGCAATTGGTGAGTGTCCTGGTAATACCATCTTGAGTGCACAAATAAAAGTCAAATTATAATCCTTTGCCTTATTATTTGCCTTACAATATGCAATAAACATTTTAGAGCCATAGCGACCTACTGAGTATATATCTATGTAAATATTTATCGAATTAATTAAGTCATTTATTCACATATGCTGTTTTGTTAATGGCATTGTGAGTTATGTTCAAAAGGTGACAGAATTTCTTATATATTTTCAGGTTCACAGCAGTGAAAACAAAAAGTTGACACACGTGTGATAGTTGTTGCAACAGACTGAGAGTAACAATTTTTGATGTGACAATTTCTAGACACTACTGTACAGAATTTAGCTAGTGAATATGTGTTAGTGTATCAATAGGCAGATTATCTTGTTTATAAGTTCCAAACTGCATTTAGCTAGTTGTTATTTCAGTAAATTAATTAATAAAACTTTTTTTCAATTTCATGTTCTTCAATGGTTGTGTATCATTTCCCTTATTTTCTTTTCCTCATTTATTTCCATATTTTATGTTGGACTAACAGTTAAAACACAGTGACTTTTCTGCATTTTATTTTAACTAAACCTATTGTTTATAATTTTTAAAGCCATGTTTTTCTTTTACTTTTAAATTTTCTTTACTGGCTTTAGAAGTAAATTGATTTGTTGTGAATCAAATTAAAATGTCTAGTGTTTATTTGAATTTCTAATTAAAAGTAAGAGTTCATTTTTGTTAAATTGACCATAATTTCTTAAACAGCATGTCGTTGTTTTTTTACTTTTTTATTTCATTTTATTTGTTATTTTTGTACACTTCATGTCAAATAAAATGGTTGTTGTTACCTGGCTAGATTCTAGTATTTTGTTTGATTTCTTATGATTAAAAGTAGGGACTTTGCAGTTCCTTTTCACTTGTTGATACAATTATGGTCTGAGTGATTTGGTTTCATATCCTTAGCCATTTTTTTCTGTATAGATAAAATAAACAGGCACAATATTTTATCCAATTCTTTAATAAATTTCATTTTTTGTGATATCTCATTGTATTTTTTTCAGCTTTTAAAAATGTCAGCTTTCTAAGATTTTATTGACAGGTTTTCTATGCTGTGCATTGCATGATTTTGCATAATGCTTATTTGACATAATAACTTTTTTCTTGCTAATTGAATAATGTTTAAATGTTTTGTTCCAGAGCTAAAACATGTTATCAGTCAGGGACATGATATTACAGAACGTAGGCGGGGTTAATTTGTGTTATCGGTCAGTGGTATGATAACGCTTAAAAATATTGGGTCAGCATCTTCAACGTAATTGTGCACTAGTGGCATAATAAAATATTGTCACTTCCTATGTAGAGGCCTTTCATCTTAAAAAAACTTCCTTAATTTATATGTGGCCGTAATATCATAGCTGGAACTACGGGGTTATGACCCCTTGTTTGTGAAAGAAAATTCAAAAATTGCTCTTTTATTTAAGACGGTGACTTAATTTTTCATAAATCTTGATCAAATTTACACAGTTTGTGTTGGAACATAAAATCACAGCAGTCTTAAAATCGATCAGGCCAGGCAATAACGGGGAGGGGGGGGGGGGGGGTTATTGCCGGGCTGAAAAATGGAAATAATGGACTTCATGCAGGATGGGTACCAGAACTTCATTTTCCACCCAATCGGTACCAAGCATCTTGTATTTGTCGATCACCATCACATCTCAGACAGATTTGAATATAGATGATAATATTGCTTCAGTCGAATAAAGAAGCAAAACAAGACGGCAAGCATGACTTGACCCTTTTACAGCCATCCCTATTATCTTTCTAAACTGCAGCATTAACAATATTCCTCCAAAACAGAGTGCACAAATTTGGATACCAGAGGAAAGGAAATATACCTGGGTCCCTACTCGTTAAGGGCAATTATTTTGACAGTTTTTTTATAAGCAATGGTAAAACGGTGAGCTTAAAGGTGAAAGGTCACGGTTTTTTAAAACCCTGAAAACCCTTTAATCATGAAATTTAAAGCATATAAAAACGTTTACTTCAATTAAATAATGTTGTTGTTAGCGAGAAAGAAGGTGAAAATTACGCCAATGTTCACACATTCCGATCTAGTCGCCATTTTCGTTCAAACCGGACAGTTAACCTGACAAATGAATACAAATACCATAATTTGTTCAAACCTTTCACAGAAGTAATATCGCCATTAACAATACTGATTGGAGCCATCATGGACTCCTTTGTTTGTAATTAAGACATAACAGCTTTACTAGAGACGAATATTAGTTCTACAAATCATGTTAAAATATATAAATGTATACATTTTATTCAATTGAAAAACGTATATAATTAAATGTGCGTGTGTGGTATTTATTATATTATTTGGTCACTGAAACATATTAATGAATCAAATCACTTGTTCAAGTTAAAAGAAAGGGATTGAAAAATTTTCAAGAAAGAAAACTCATGCATATACATCTTAAATTAATCAACGAATCCCATATCTTAATTGAATAATTAATCATTACATATTAGTAGTTGATTAATCAACAAAATGATTAATCGGCACAACATTACGAAATGCAGCTTTCGAGAAGACAAAACTGAATGATTATGCTTCATAAGGAATAAGTAATGTATGTATGCATATTACCGGTACACGTTGCACTAACCGTTACAATTATTATTTTCAAAAGAATTATTTTAACAGAAACGTATGAAGATATTCATATATGGGGGAGTTCTTTGTACCGTTTTTATTTGAAACAGGTTCGTCGCTGGTGAATTATCCTATTGCCATTCATGACAAAACAGGGGGACTTAAGTTCGGATACAACAACGTCTCCGTTAGGATTTGGACGACCAGAGGTACGTTTGCCTATTTTGATGAGGAAAAAGTGTTTAAACATATCTTTGTGTGTATACGAGCATAATTAGGTTCTTTTGTAATACAGCAAGAATTGGACTATATTGATTGTAAATAAATGCTCGTTACGCAATTGCTGAAGGTGTACTTCAAATTAGAGGAGGCGTAATTTAATAAATTCTTTAAGAGTAGAATATATTTAAACGTAGTTTTGAAAGTTTGAGACGGTTTTTGCAAGTGTTGAATTTTTTGTCAGCAAATGTCATGTAATTAAACGCATTGTATATTTAAGCGACTGATATTCCAAAGAAAAGACGGATGGGGTTCGTACAACGTTGGTGGTTACTCGTACGCCGGCGATGTGGATGTCATTTCTGGTGTGTTGTCAAGACTCCAGTGGCCTTTAGTGCAACGACGCCAATAGGTCCGAGTGTGCCTAGTGAGACGCTGGAGCTCACACTGCCTGGAGAGGGGCTGACAGTAGAAAACGTTCTCGTGCATGCAACGGTAAACTATAACATGCTGAATTGACCATACTTCACCAGATTCAGTTGTATGAGTTCCCTCATACATCATATGTTAAAGCGATAGGCACATCTTAAACTCTGGACGCTGTTTGTTAAATAAATATTCCACATATCATCTTTGAAGAACAAGCACTAAGACGTTAAAGACGTTTATGTCACAATGTGGAGATACATAAAATGTATTATTTCACACACTTTCGGTTTTGCATATAAACGTCCAGGATGGCCAGAACGAAGGTTTCATGTTCGAAACCATTGGCAGCGCCATGACCAATACCATCTACCGTGGAACGCCGTGCATGTATGGTGGGGTCATCTCCGCCTTCAACGGGACCGTGGTGCGGAGTTGGCGCCCGGATCACGCTTCCGGCGCGGCCGTGTGTATTCCTGACACTGTGGGAGACGGGCGGTACAGCCAGGCAGCTCGCGGCTGGGATTTTACCATTGTTGTGTACATCGTTGCAATTGAAGGTGAGTGCACCTTCCCGGCTACATAGGCAATGAAAGTCTTGTTTGGATTAATCGATTAATAATTTATGGCTTTACGGTACGGAATCCTGTTTCCGCCTGTTAAAATTTCGCTCTGTACAAAACGGCGACGATGCGACAACGCGGCGATATTTTAGCTTTTATATTCTGCAGATTTTGCACTTTAAAAAACGAGGACTCACGAAATTTTAACGATAATTATTGTCCATTTGTCGGGTATCTGTGAAAGTGCACACAGCGATAATTATCGCCCAAATCTCGCGTTGTCGCATCGTCGTATCTTCGCCCCCGGATTTATTGTTGGTAGGATGAAATTCCTGTACTGACACCGGTTACAGTGGTCATGTTGTGTACATGAATTAGTTAATTTCCTTGCATAACAGTAAAAACAATGGCACATGACGTCCGATATGGATGATATGGTTTATATTTGAAAACTCTTAAACAAAACAAATTATCGTCCAAATTTCGCGTGTCGATGAAATTTCTCAGTGCGAGATCTGCAGATCTAAAAATTAATACGTCGCATCGTCGCAACGGCGCGGTAAATCACAGGTCGAAATTTAACTGGCGGAAACAGGATTCCGTATTACGGGAATGGAAAAAAAATCCTGGCGAAGACGTTCGTCTTTCGAAAGTTATCACAAAATCAATCGTGAACATCAACGAAAGATAAACTGATTTCTGTTTCTATTAGCTCGCTGTATACGTCATTGAATTATGTAGCTTGCTTGTAAAAGCTATCTCATCATAAAAAAGAATTGGTTCTTCTATATTAGTTTAATATGTCTGTTACAGACGTTAGTCATGCTCATTACTGTTTACTGCGGTATATAAGGCAATGCATTTACGAAAACTATATGGCAGGTTTTGTAAGAACCACATGGTTTCTCATAAATCGTTAGAAGTTTTTCAACATCGAGTACTAAGAGTTAATTGTTTGTGTTATAACGTTCTATTTGGTATGCCAATTTAAACTTCCAAACACAGGCTGTGATGATAAGTGCGGTAATTTGTCTTGTGTGTATATTTATTTTGCAGGCACTTTAGAAAAAAACACTTTAATTTCAGTCGACAATGCTTATGTGCCACCAGTATCTGCCTGCAACCATTTTCAACGAATCGCAACCAACACCGGGTACAACTCTACAGCGATAGCGACAGCCAACGCTACGTCATTGCTAGCATGTGACTCCGCCTGTCGAACGCACTGCGCATGCGTCATGTACGCATTCAACATGGCCACCGGATGCAGCATGTACAACGAATCGGACTTCAGTCTGGCTTATGAAGAATCCAACACAGAGTTGTGGGCTCTTATAGACAGAAAATATTGCTGCTAATGTGTATATTGTTAGAGCTGCAAACCATGAAGGTAAAAGAAAGTCGGAGCACTTAGTTGCATCAGCATAAAAAAAACAAGTAATAAACTAATGGAACATTTGAACAGTTGCACTATTTAATTATACATGTATATCGATTCTCGAATGTAAGTATAATAAACTGTGATGTTGTGATGCTTATTGGGTGCATGTTGCTGTCGCTGTTTTTTTTATTTGGATAATGTTTCCGTTCAATCAAAGTTTCTTAAGGTATAAAACACAATTGGAAGAAGAAAGACTGCAATTGAAGGAGTCTTTCGGAAAAACGCTGACATTCTGCAAGCAGAGACATTTGGCATTATTTTGTTACGGAAACAAGCACCTGCTAATGTGTATATTGTTAGAGCTGCAAACCATGTAGATAAAAGAAAGTCGGAGCACGTGGTTGCATCAGCATGAAAGGCAAGTACATCTAATAAACTAATGGAACATTTGAACAGTTGCACTATTTAATTATACATGTATATCGATTCTCGAGTGTAAGTATAATGAACTGTGATAATATGATGCTTATTGGTTGCATGTTGCTGTTGCTGTTTTTTTTAAATTTTGCATAATGTTACCGTTCAATCAAAGTTTCAAATGGTATAAAACAAAATTGGAAAAAGAAAGTCTGCAATTAAAAGACGACGACATGCTGTAAGCAGATACATTTGACATGATGTTGAAACAAACAGAAGAACCCAATGGGATATCAAACATCAAAAACTTAAATACATTATATTTAAATACTCTCATAATTATGCATTTACCTTAGGAGAGCGTACGCAGATTGAACGTTCTGAATACTAAACTAACTATATACTTACTAGTAAACATTTGTTTACGCTTGACAAATGCCTATGACTGGTAATCCTGTTATACAATGTATTAAGTACTGTTATACACTGTATTATGCTTAAAAGACACGATAAAGCGAAAACATTGACAAATCAGGTTTTAGAAACATGGAAGCAAGTGTAATAATACAAATATCATATTGTATTTTTGAAATTGGTATTGTATTGCCTTTAAACTGTTCTTTCAACATAAATATAAAATAAGGCATGTGTGTACCATATACTTCTTCTAAATATTAGTAGAAACACGTGGAATAAATGAATCACTGCAGAACTTAAACTGTCTTGTTTATGATTTTAGTTGTTCGCAGAACAACTATATGTATCGCTTCTAAAATCCGAAGGTAAAATTCACTATGATTTAACTCAGTTATTATTACGCGACAGTAAGAAGTGCCGTTTGAATATCGTGACCGTTTCCCAAATGCATCCATCGTGTTGATGAAGAATGTGATTAGAACATAATATCGCCCCCTTAGTGCAAGAAGGTGCCATTTGACTTTTTTATGTTTTCGAGGAAATTACATTTGATTGTTTCATTATGCTGAGATAAAAGCTATGAAGTAAGACTTTATATATTTGTTGAAAGAATGCAAGTAAGCTTCTGAAAGAAGTATGTACTGAATAATGTCATTAATTACGTATTATTTAATTAATTTTGTTTTACGGTACTTTTAAGCACTCAAGAAATTATAAAACGATCAGTGGAAAAGGGTACCATTTGACCCCTTTTTATCCTCACCATTTTTCATCAAATTATAACTATTTCAGTGGAAAAAGGTAGCATATGACATATAGCACCTTTTTACCCTCACAACTTTGGTACTTTGATCGATGCAAAAGGTACCATTTGTCATTTATACCTTTCTGCACAATAAAAGTATTTTTTACCAACAGCAAGAAAGTGCCATTTGTCATTTGGTACTTTTTTACTCTGAATACATCTTCAAAACTAGACAGTATACATTGCGTCATATTACAACATGGGAAATTTTGTATAATTGTTTTGTGTACATGGTACTGTATATACCAGAAACAACACATATAATCATGCACATATTTTATATTAAATACAAGGTAATCCATAGACAACTAACATTACTTGCAAGGACCATGCACAAGAAAACAATACGTCTGTATACTTGACATTCTGATGATGTTTTCTTTCAGTTTTACTTATTTAACTATTTCATGGTTTCCTGTCAGCTCATTTCGTGGTTTTCCTGTCAGCTCATGACTGTTTCACAAACCGTGTGTCTGTTCACTAAAGATCAGTTAAATTGTCTTCTGATTCCATCGGCCCATTTTCATTTTGCTTTGTGTGGGCAGGCAATGATTCATAGCAGTTCTTGTTCTCCTCAGGAAATTTTTTGGCGAGATAGGCAATTTGGATTGGTAACACATGCTCAAGTCAGAGTCATTCCGTGGCCATTTGCTACATTATTTATGCTTTCATCTTCTATGGGTTTGAAATGTTAATTTCCATGAATTCCTAAGGGTTAAATGTGTAGTTCACAAACACAGATCTTGGACATTCTTTTTGTACTTGGATCCTCTTTACCTTCAGCTGGTTTGAACAATTATTTTTCATAAAAGTCGATAATGTGAATACATTTCATTGGTATGACAAAATACATATGTTTTCTGGTCATTGGCATGTTGATATTTCAGAGGACCTTCGTTTGTCCTGAGTTTAATCTCATACATGAAAGAATTGTGCTTGCCTCCTAATGAGTAAATTGTAAAAATGTCGAAGCCCAACTTTCTTCAATAGAACAACACACCAACGAACAAAGGGTCATTACCACTGCATATAAGTCTAATGTTGCACTCATGCACCTTTTGCTGGTTGCGCTTGCTGCTGTGAGTACGCAATTAGAAACATTCCCAATGTTTTGCGCGCAGAAATAGCCTCAGTAATAGCTATGTCTGTCCCATCTGCGGTGATGTCCTCTTCTGGTGTTACACATGTCCCATGGAAGCTTATGTTGTTGATAATGTTTTTGAGACGCTGCCATGGCCTTCCGTAATCCCTTTATGCATTGTATCAATCACATCATGCGTTGCAGTTTCGCTCTAACTTAATTATGTGGTGGATTCGTTTTAAGTGCTGTCAAAATTGATTGCCTAAGCAGTTAAATATTTTCAATAGACCATTCTATTACCTGCAATTAAATGAATAAAAGGGAAAATATAACTTATTTGCTACACTGTAAAATCATAAGTATGCATTTATATTCACGTACATAGATTTTACTTAAAATCAGTAATCGTCTAATTATGTATTAAAATTGAAATTATACCTTTATTCAAGGCAAATTTAATGAAACATACAACCATAAGTGTAACTGAATATTTTGTCTGCAGTAATATTTACTGAAATTCACAATCAGTGACACATTTGAATAAATGTTGCTTGTCTATTCTCTTGAAAACAATAATCATTTTAATGATGCCAATAATTAGTGTAAATAAGAAAAAAAAACTAAATTTACAGCTTATTTTTTCTCCATGATTTGAAATATTCATAAGATATTAACTGACCATCACCGTGTGTTTATCCTGCTAATGAATGCTACAATCCAAATCCTTAGAAAGAATTCAACATCTCCCTGTTTTATCAATACACAGATACACCATGTTAATTGGCCCATTTTAAACAAGATAACAAACAATATTAGTATGCTAAGCGCTGAGAATCTGGACACCTTGTTATCAGTCCTGTAAGCAGCTGGGATGTTTATTCATTGCCTATGATAAGTTAAAAGATACCATATAACCATTTTCTTTTATTATGATTCATTAAAGTAAAAAGTGTTACTTAAATGACAGCAAATGGTGACATTCGCTTCAAAGTTATGTATCATCAGTACAAAGAACAAATAACAACAGTTGATGCAAAAAGGAGCGGTATGTCAAAAGGTACCTTGTTCCGCTAAGATTATTATGGTTTATCACTTGGTACCTTTTTGTTTTGTTAAATTTTGGTACAAAAATTCAACATTCAATTTTGAATTTTTGGCAGAATAAAGATCTTAAATAATTGTATCAAAATATGTTAGAAAGTCAATTTTGGTAAAAATGTCAGTCGGCACCTTTTTGCACTAAGGGGGCGATATGTTTAAAACAAACTTAAAAAAGTCCGGTAATTCACAGCTTCAGTGAAGGATCAAATTTTGAGATCGCGGAAGAAAGTAGTTCACTATGCAGCGTTCGAATTCATTGATAAATGGTTTAATTGGGTCACGAGCCAAGTAGAATCATGGACATTGTATAATCCTTACATATGCATTTTGCCTGTTGTCGATGCAAGATAAGTTGTTTCTGTGCGGTGTTTAAAAATGTATAACTTTTCATTTTACCCTGATTTATTTTATTACTTATTGTATTATTATGGAATTCACAGTTTATCGGTAATTAGGTCATATTACATAAATAAATAAGTCATGTAGGGCTGTACGCTCTAAAAAAATGAACAAGTTTAACTCGAAGACATGTTTTTAGGTTTAGACACTTGCTTTGATATTCTTTTTTGGAGATGTTGGTAGGGTAAGCATTGGTATGCACAAATGAATCACTGATATGTTTTAAGATTGGAGACTACAGTATGACACTTGCGCTGAGGCGGGTTACATTCAATTAGAAAGTAGCCGGTAAAAAGATGGTGATAAAACAGTCAACTTTGTTTAGTGTCGAGTTCTTTCTTACATATTGCATGACATACCCTTTTTATTGCTTAAATCAATTCAGCTTAAAATGCTCTATCAGAAAATGTATGGTTATGGGGGTCACTATGTGCAAAATGTTGCATTTATTTTTGGTTAAAGTTATCGGTTTTACATTAAATTACATAAGGATTGGAATTAGTATATTGCAACCTAAACACAAAACAGGGAGCGGCACTAAATGGCCAATGTTTACTGTGTGGTTTTATTGGCTGTAATAAGTTTCACGGAAAACATAATAAATATCATGATTTGAATGTGCATAACGATATTTACAGCGAAAACAGCCGTTTCAAGTAAAAAACGAAAAAAAGAACGGAAACCCATCTTGTGCATCTCGCAGCACACCAAATCATGCTAAAACCAAAAATGAACAAGTTTTAGACAATATTTATCTCTATTGCAGTAAAGAATGTAAACGTATTCTAGTATTTTAAGTACACAGTTTGACTCAGGCACCCCATATAATCAAAAAACTGAAAACGCAAGCCAGATTGCTTATCAGGCGTCATTAACAAATGCGTTTTCAAGCATTTCTACTTTATGGGTCGGTCTGAAATTTTGCATGCACATCAGAAATATATTAATAATAATGTAGAATTGCTTTTTTTCGATATCAAAACGTTATGTTGTCTTCTAAACACAAAACAGGGAGCGAAATTAAAGTGCCCAATACGTAGGTGATATCTCATATGATCTTTAAAACTATGTTATCAGTTACACATTGATACTTGGATTCATTATTAGATCAAATTGTTGAGCTATTGTCCACGCTCCATATATCGGGCCCTGTATTCACCAGAATACAGTTGGAGAATTGATTAGTGAATACTTGACCAGGTCATTATGTAAATAAATCATCACTGACCACTCGCCGGTATGTACACGTACAACTGTAATTATGAAGAATTATTTTGTTTGTTAGTCTAAATTTACATATAATGCTATGTTAAAACGAACTGACAATCCTGCTAGATAGTTACATTGTTGCTTCTTTTTAACAATGTTTATATTAAACCATTTATTTATGTTTGTATTTAAAATATCGTATTTGTTCAGTATCTTCTATGTGTGGCCATCTTTGTGGATATATAGGATCTGGCACAAGTTGTCATTTTATACCTTATTTTATTAAACGAGTTCAAGAAGTTTCTTAGTAAGCGAGCCTTTGGGGAGCTTACTAACGAATTTAAAGGACGAGTTAAATAAAATATGGGATGAAATGACGAGTCAGATCTTTTTAATCACATGCTCTTTAACGAAAAATAACCTTCTAATTTTAACAAAAAATGTTGATAAATCCTAAAAGTTGTGTACTGATATGACGTCATTTCATGTTGACGACGTCATTTCACCAAAATAACGTCATACGATTGGTCAGTCAAAGAATGAAAACGCTCAAACGTTATCTTACACGTGTGTAAGATAAAAATATTCGTAATGGCTGTATCACACGGAAAACAAGGTATAGCATGTGATAAATATGTATTGCATTTGGCCAAAGGCATGTACTTGCTGCTTCTGCCAATAAACTAAAACTATTAAATAACATATCATTACCCACACATATACATGAAATGTTGTTAGACCTTAAATGGCTAAAATGACAATGGTTGATTATAATGATATCGCTCGTTTATATGTGTCATTTATTAATGATTGATTACAAAATAAGTGTTTACAGCTGAAATGTTGTAACTATATCTGTGAACATATACTACACTTAAATTCTATGCAACATATAATAACATCCTTGATTAAAAATACAGATTTATCGGCAGTCTGGTTATATATATGATACCTACTTAATTCAATGCTACATATAATAACATAAAATAACATCGTTGATTAAAAAAACTCATTTATCGTTAGTCTGGTTATATATATTATATACTTAAATTCAATAATTTATCGGCAGTCTGGTTATATATATTATACCTACTTAAATTCAATGCAACATACAATAACATATAATAACATCGTTGATTAAAAATACAGATTTATCGGCATTTCCCGACACATAGAACATGAATTTCATCGAAAAAAGGTAAGTTCTTTTTTGGATTATTAAAATCTGCTGTTATTATAGCTACCGAGTTTGCGTTTGTCCTTCGTATTCGTATAAATCAGCTGTTAACTTAATTGTAAAATTCGTTAAGATGCGGTAATGGTATGTGACATGTTTCGCCTGGTTGCTATGAAATTGCCTAACGGACTGTCCTGTATACAAGCACATGTACATGTCTTTCGTAAATTTCGGTTTTCAAGACTTAAATATTATTCTAGCCACAAATTTATACATTGGTATTAATATAATATACACGTGTCCGTTTAAAAAAAATGCTATATAAACATACACAATCGTGCACATACATGTAAAATGTATTTTAAAAAAGTCGTAGGGTATTTATTATTGGTAACGAGGCCACGCCCTTAATGGTAACGTATGCGATAACGTTACGGATGTCACCAATGAAACCATATTGTGCGATCATACAGCAAATATATTTACAACATACCGATCACTGTTATTCGTTTGACATTGTTTGATACCTAACAACCTAAGTCAGCAAACATGATAATAATAAGTAGTAGTATTAGTAGTAGTTGTTGTAGTAGTAGAAATAGTTGTAGTTGTAGTATTAGTATCAGTATTAGTAGTAGAAGTTGTAGTAGTAGAAATAGTTGTAGTAGTAGAAATAGTTGTAGTTGTAGTAGTAGTGGTAGTAGTAGTAGTAGTAGTAGTAATAGTAGTAGTAGTAGTAGTAGTAGAAGTAGTAGTAGTATATACAGAAGTGATGCAAGTCATATGACATGTGATCTCCCTTGTGTGAGTAACACGGAAAAAGTAGTTTATCTTAAAAAATATAAAAAGTGTAAAAACAGTGGTTGCTTAAATTTTTGGAAGGATACGTGGATAAGGAAAGCAATCGGTAACAAGTTTTTTGCTTCTTACATATCAATAAAATAAGCGGACGTTTGGCAGTAGCGATGACTTTCAGATGGTAGTTTTGTTTTTGTGTGGGCGACGCCATTTTTTCCCATGTAGTAATCAGTCAACGGAATCAATATAAAGCACGAGGAACGATGTTTACATAAAAGGATTAACTGTAGACACACTGACAATTGCCAATTTTTTCTGAAGTTACTGAACAAAATTAATATGGCAAACGCTACTGAAACAGATTGTAAACTAAATACTTACGCGGAGGAAAACGAAGAAATAAATAAGAAACGAAAAGCAGCGAGTGCAAGCAGTGTGAATGAGGCTGACACGAGTGTAGTAGAAAAAGCGGAAAAAAGAAAGCGAAGCAACGTAAAAAGAAATCAAAAATAAGTTCAGACAACGACGTTACTGAAGACATCGAACAGAGTGATGCTGAGGATGAGGATGAAAGTGTTTGGATGAGAAGAGAACTGAAGGAGATTAACACAAAACTAAGTAACGTGCTCACAAAGAATGATAGTGGGCTGAAAAGTATGATGAGAGAAGTAGTTAATGAGATGAAAGATGATCTATTAAAATCGGTGATCCATAAAATTGAGAGACTAGAAAGCAGTATTTTTGAAAAACAGCAAGAAAACGATAAGCTTGTCGGAGAAGTTAAACGATTAGAAGAAAAATTGAATGATGTAAAGGAGGAAAAACAGCTGTTACAAACGGAAATGATCAAGCATCAATTAGCCAATGAAGACAAATTAAATGAACTGGAACAGTATAGTAGACGTAACAACATAACAATCAGTGAATGAAGTGTTGAAAACGCTGAATGAGAAGATGCCAACTATCAAACTAGTTAAAGAAGACATTGACATTGTACACAGAATAGGAAAGGTTGAGAAAAACCAACCCCGACAAATAATTGTAAAGCTGCAATCCCGAATGAAGAAGACCCAAATAATGCGTGAGAAGAAAACCCTGAAAGGTGAGAAACTGTTCGTTAATGAGGACCTCACTACACTGAACCAAGAAGTGTTTCGAAGTGTACGGCTGAAGAAGAAAGGCTATGTATCATGAGCCTGGACCCATGAAGGCAGCATCAAATACAGAGATACCAAGACCACATACATACTCTGCATTTCTCCAACTACAAATACTGGTTGGAATTACCGTGGCCTTAGAATTCCAACAACCGCGAAATGTTTTTTTTCCTTTAAAGTGCAACATATAATATAGGAACTGAACAGGGAGCGTTAATTTCGAATTTTCAAAAAGTATTATAGACTCAAAGTTATGTGTGTTTTTTTCTCAGTTCAAATCTATATAGATTACGTATATGTATGAACTTCAAATCTATATAGATTACGTATATGTATGAACTTTTTTTCCCAGTATACACTGATTTATCGCTAATCTGTTATATCGATTTTCCTAGTGAAACGGTAATTACATTACCATTTACGATTACGAACAAATGACATTTCGAAAATTATAGCGATTTTAAGAGATCTGTTGAACATAAGAAAAAAAAAACATGTTTCATTTACTATTTCGTATGCTAACACCTTAAAATAAACCACAGTTTCGTGTGGGTTTTTTAAAATAAATAGGCATCTAAAACTATTTTAAATTACTGTCTTTAGTTTGTTTTTGTATTGCGTATGCTATGTTGTGACGTTGAATCTGCATGATTGAAATATAACTGATATATGTATCATTTGGTGAACTAGTTACACATAGATCTAATTAAGTCTGGGTCGGAATTAAAATAGTATTATCTATATAAGCACCTTTGTTGTAGACGGGATTACAAACGCTAGTTGGATCTCAGTAATACCTCAAACAAATGTTATGCTCACTTGCTTGTGTTTTTTTGTTCGATGTGAGGATAACGTTTGTTGGTGTAAACACACAAATCAATTGCTTTTAGTTGTTCATTTTTATGTTGATAAACGTTGATTAGAATTAAATAAATAATCAATAATCAATTACATATCTAGGTAATACATTATTTTTTATTACTCATAAAACGGAAACAAGAAACCTTATTATTCATACGCGGCTTCAGTATTGTATTTAAACTTATTAAAATGGTTTCTTCGCATAAGGAAAACGAGTTATATAACTCATTAGTACCCCATGTTACCCTCACAATTTTTGTTTTCGATGTGAGAGTGACCTTTTTTCGGGACAAACATGAGAATCCAGTGTTTTCAGTTGTTTCTTTATTTTTTGTTCAACTTGATACTATTTTGTATTTATTTTGATGAGCATTGATTATAATACATTAAATAATCAATTGCATATTTACGTTACAAATAATATGCTTATTACTTGACAATGAAGCTATAGACCTTATTATTTGGTCGCGACTTTATTATTGTAAAACTGATTAACATGGTTTTTCGCATACGGATTATATAACCCTTTTTGCACCCCGTGTGACCCTCACATTTTTTGTTTTTTAGATGTGAAAGTGACTTTTTCGGGGGTTTTATACAAACATTTTCCTTCTCCTTCCATGATTTACATCATGTATTTCATAGATAAATAAAATTAATATAAATATATACATTAAAATAGATAAACCCTGATGAGGTTGTTCACATAAGTTATACATGTATAGTATATTGAATCACAACATTACTATAAAACACTCACAATTTATCAAACATTGCAAAGAAATGTAATCTAGATTTATTTAACATAATGTAACGATTAAAATGATTATTGAAATGACACTTATTTTTACCATGGTTTACCAAATTGTCAAAGTAAACTGTCAAAATTAGATTTTAAAAATGATTCTAGATTCTAGATGATCTATATCTATTATGGACATATATGCATGTATTGTTTGACAATTAATCTCGCTCTGATGTACTTATATTGTATGATAACTAACTTCAAGTTTAGCTCTTATGTCCAAGTATTGTTACGCATGTTTTTAACAAATATTCAATCGAACAAATCTTGTGCAAACAGAAAATTATCACAAGTTTTGTGGTAAATAACCTGATAACATATGATGTATACGCCTTGTTATGTTGGTAATTACATTTTCGCTTTTTTTTCTCTAAAATGGTGAGATCTCGTATAGTGAGGCTTATGCTCCAGAATAATAAAATTTATACAATATAAAGCTTATTTCATCAGCTTAAGTTCACATTATTAAGATATCAAGTATACATAATTTAAATCAGTACCTAGATAATGGTAAAACTTCACTTCTGTAAGTATTATAAAGAACATCCTTTTTTGTCCATAACCACGTAAAAATCATTGAAAAAGTTGAAAAATGGGTCGCTCACATTTATATATAAATATGTTAAATAAGGGTACAAATAAAACAATTCATTACAGTTTTTACTTTTGCCTATTCAAAAGGAATATTTTTAGAACATCGACTTATTGAAGGTTGTCTGACTGTGTCATTGTAAAATTGCCTACTTTTAAATGGAAACAGTAATATTATCATTGAATGTTAAAGGTTTAGGTAATACAAAAAAGCGACTTCAAGTATTCGAATGGTTAAAGTATAAAGATTTTGCATTGTATATTTTGCAAGAAACACATTCAATCACTAGCATCGTTGAATCATGGACGCGCGAGTGGAACGGTCAAGCTTTTTTTAGGGTAAGAAATCAAACAGTGAAGGGGTAGCAATTCTTATCAATCCCCCAAAAAACAGTTAAAGTTTTAAAACACGATGATATTATACCAGGCCGTCTACATGCTTTAAAATTAGAAATTAACGGAAACATTTTCACACTTATTAATCTGTATGAACCGAATAATGATAACACGCGCCTTTTTACAACTCTTGGTAAATACTTAGCAAGTATTGATGACAATGTTTTAATTGGAGGCGATTTTAATACAGTTTTAAATGCTAACATTGACAAGAAAAACGGTCAAGCCGACACACACAAACAATGCAGAGAAAACATATATAACATCATAAACGAAAATAATTTGATAGATATCTGGAGAATGCATAATCCTATTAAACGTCAATTTACATGGCACTCTAATGGTAAGCCACCAATTTTCAGCAGACTTGACTTCTTTCTTGTCACTAATTCATTATGTAATATAACAAAAAAAATGCGTAATTCAAACAGGATATAAATCAGACCATTCAAGTGTAATATTATAAATAGATTTTATTTCACAAAAAAGGGGACCAGGATGTTTTAAAATAAACAACAGTCTTATGTTAAATGCACAATATCAGTCGTTAATAAAAACGTCATCCAAAGAAATTTTAGACCATAATAAAAATTCAAATCCAAATATTAAATGGGAATTAGTAAAAGGAAATATTAGAAATGTAACCATAGAATTTGCTAGTCAAAAGAAAAAAGACGATAATCTGCAAGAAATAACACTAATTAAAGAAATCGAAACTCTTGAACAAGAATTAATAGATAGTGATAACATAGACAAAACAGAAGAATTATCGAGCAAGAAAATGTTGGATAATATATGAGATAAAAAAAATTAATGGAATTTTATAAAGATCAAAAGCTATTTACGTTGAAAGTAACGAAAAAAGTAGTGCATATTTTGCAAATCTAGAAAAAAAAAACATGCTGAAAAGAAAATAATTAAATGCTTAAAAGTTAACGAAACATTTATTACAAATCAAAATAAAATTTTAACTGAAGAAGTAAAATTTTATAAATCAATTTACCAAAAACAAAATAATAACGTATCACACATAGATTTTTTTAACACACCGATAAATAACCTTAATGAAGACAACAAAAATGTGTGCGAAGGTATTTTATCAGAAGAAGAATGTCATAGTGCCTTAAAGCAAATGAACAACGATAAGAGTCCGGGTTCAGATGTATTAACAGTAGAGTTCTATAAAACATTTTGGGAAGACATTAAAGAAACATGTATGGAATCAATAAACTACTCGTTCGTGAATGGTAATTTAACTGATCTCCAAAAACAAAGCATCATATCGTTAATCCCTAAACAAGACAAAGACACTACTATTTTAACAAACTGGCGACCAATATAATTACTTAATGTAGACTATAAAATAGCTACAAAAGCCATTGCAAATAGAATAAAGAAAGTTATATCCTCTATATTAGCACCATCACAAACTGGGTTTATAAAAGGCCGATATATTGGCGAGAATGTCAGATTAATGTTTGAAATATTAGAATACATTGAAAACAAAAAAATGCCCGGTCTTTTTTTCTGATTTTGAAAAGGCCTATTATACTTTGAATCATGAATTTATGTTCAAATGTTTAAAACACTTTAATTTCGGTGATGATCTAATTCGCTGGGTTAAACTTTTTTATCATGATATTAATAGTGTTATAATGAACAATGGTCATATGTCTGAAAGTTTTAAAATACAAAATGGTGTTCGGCAGGGCTATCCACTCTCATCATCTCTGTTTGTAATCTGTATTGAATTGCTATCTAATTATATTGAAAAAGACGAGACAATTACGGGCATAAACATAAATGGTGTAGAATTGAAACAGTCACTCTTTGCAGACGACGCTACCTTTTTTAACAACGGTACGCAAGACTCCTTTGAAAATCTCATAAAGACAATAACACAATTTGGTCATACCTCTGGACTAAACCTTAACATGTCAAAATCAACAATCTTAAAGGCAGGGCTTTTAAAGAATACGACAATCAAGTTTTGTCAGAATCACAAATTTATTGGGACATCTGAGTCTGCGAAAACGCTTGGATTGAATTTTTACAATCGTAAAATAAAAAACATGTCCCTAAACTTAGAACTCAAAATAAATGCATTCAGCAATTGCCTTAAACAATGGCAACATAGGAAACTGACTTTACTTGGAAAGATTACAGTAATTGAAACATTTGCGTTACCTAAATTAGTATATCCGTTCACAGTCTTACCGAACCCTTCCAAACACAATATTCAAAATATAACTAAGCAGGTTTTTAATTTCCTATGGGACGGTAAACCAGACAAAATTAAACGTAACAAAATAATTATGAATTATAAAAATGGAGGTTTAAAGTTAACAGAAATGTTTTTAAATTCTTTAAAGGGTTGCTGGGTAAAACCACTACTTACACAAAATAATGGTATGTGGAAGTGCACATACGACACTATTTTACAAAAATACGGAGGGGAATTGTTATTTGAATCAAATTTACAATCACAAGATATTAAACGTATTTGTAAAAATAATGTATTTCTAGAAGATGTACTCAATGGATGCAATGCGAGTAAAATTTTTTATAAAAATGACTTAAGCAAACATATAATATGGAATAATAGTGAGATAAAGATTGAAAATAAAACTTTCTATTGGAAAGATTGGCATGATAAAGGTATCAAATTTATCGATGAGTTAATCGATTTCCGCCTTAAGAAATTTTATAGTTTTCCAAAATAAAAAATACAAGTACAAATTCTGAAAATATAAATGGCCAGACATCAAGCAAAATAAGGAGCTAAATTGGACGAAAATATATGTACTTGTGCACCAAACATATACAGATACAAGTCTAAGATGCTTCCAATATAAATTTATTTAACTTAACTTCCACAAATACATACCTCTATCGATGCAAACTGGCAAATTCTAACTTATGTGATTTATGCAATTAAATACTGTGAGGATATTGAACACTTGTTTTGGAAATGCCGTGTTACGCAACATCTGTGGAACAGACTTTCAAATTACATATACGATAAAGGCATTTTAATATATTTCAAATACGAATTAATATGTTTCGGTCAGTTGGAATTTAATAAAAACGTAACGACGATTAATTTTATGATTTATTTCATGAAATATTTTATATTCGGTATGAAATGTAGGCATCGCAATCCTGATTTCAAAAGTTTCCTTTCGCTCTTAAAGTCACGTCTTGATATCGAACACGAAATAGCCCTCAAAAATGATCAACTTGAACGATTTAATACAAAATATCGAATATTACTTGACAGTCAGATATGAACTTCCAGTTATTAGTTTCCTTTTGTTTTGTTTTTATTTATTTTTTTCTTGTAAAATACAAAAACTTGATATTTTTAAACCACTCTTCTCTAACAGCAACAAAAAAGGATAAGAATATTTTTATAAGATAACAACAACAACAGAAATATATGGTAGAACATTTCATTATACTTACATGGATTATTTGTTTTTTTTCCCTTGTATGTACTTATTCTGGTTTTCCCTGCCCATATT